>JALXFT010001479.1:77500-82500 GCA_023376895.1 Aspiorhynchus laticeps | reverse complement strand
TTCTTCCAGCTGTTGACGCAGCGCCTGAAGCGAGTCCAGTTCGGCGGTCAGCGCTCCAGGCTTCTCAGCGCTGCTAACGACACAGACACGTCAGAACAGAACCACACACAGCTCTTCAGCTCTTAAAGAAGAGTTCAGACAACAGTGAACACTGTCAACACACACTGACTTCCTTCTGTGGAGCACAAAAGCAGATCTTTGTAATTGCTGATATCATGTGAAACGTGATGCACAGGTTTGAGTGTGAGATCTGAACGCTTCAGCAGAGACCAAACTAGGTTAATATCAGTCTCTTCTTCACACAAAGCATCACATGACTTCAGAAGACTTTGAATGCATGAGTCTTATCATATGGATGACTATTATGATGTTTTTTACTATTTGCCACTCGGGTGTATTTATCATTTTGAGTTTGACAGACCTTCGTTATTGGGTGCATTTACATGCACTTAAAAACTTATGGACATGTATCATATTTAATCCTTCAAATATTCTATTATGCTTAGGGCCGCCTATACTTGTACAGACGCACAAATACATAATATAAAGCAGATTGTTTGAGATCCACAGGAGAAACGGATCTGGAGCGTCACGACGGAGAGTGAATGACAGAATTCCTGAACTACTCCTTTAACTTAAGTGATGGATTTTAACACGGAGCGCAGTGTGAGTGTGTGCTGGAGATCTGACCTGTCGTCCTGACTCTGGACTCGTCTGAGCTTCTCATAAACACTCTTCTCTGCTCTCAGAGCTTCATTCAGCGCCTGCTGCTCCGACACGAGCTGCCGCAGCCGACACACTGACACACACAAACACACACACCGAACCAGTGAGAGAGTGAGAACATAAGTACACACACAGAGAGAGAGAGAGAACATAAGTACACACACACACACACACAGAGAGAGAGAGAGAGAACATAAGTACACACACACCACACACAGAGAGAGAGAACATAAGTACACACACACACACAGCACAAGAGGAGAGAGAACATAAGTACACACACACACACACTAGAGAGAGAGAAAGAACGTAAGTACAACACACACACACAGAGAGAGAGAACATAAGTACACACACACACACACACACATGAGAGAGAACGTAAGTACACTACACACACACAGAGAGAGAGAACATAAGTACACACACACAAACAAACACAGAGAATGTAAGTACACACACACACACACACACAGAGAGAACATAAGTACACACACACACACACACACACACACACACAGAGAACATAAGTACACACACACAGAGAGAGAGAAAGTGCACACACACACACAGACAGAGAGAACGTAAGTACACACACGTGCTGTCTCATGATGTTACCTGCTGATCAGAGCTTGATGTGTCGTGACGGCCTGCAGCCAGAACCGTGCGCATCTCTGAGAGCTCCCGCTAAACACACACACACACACACACACAAGGACAGAAAAACAATTACTACAGTGTTTCTCAACCTTTTTGACTCCCAATCCCCCCACTGTACACCAACAATAATTCAAAGCCCCATGACTTTGCCTGTTGTTTATGATTTACTGTGGAGTATAACTAGAATAAAGTACATTCATAAAATGTATAAAAATTTCCATGGAGTCATTGGGTCTCATTCACTAAGCATGCGTATGCACTAATTTGTGCGTGAAATGTGAGTACGAATGATTTTAAGAACAAACCACGATTCACCAAAAATTTCATACTAAAATTCTACATTTACGAAAAATTATAGGAACAACTGAAACCACACGTACGCAGAAAGCACTTACTCTGCACGGCCTTAAAATCATGTTAAGGTGTTATATTTAATCTAAATACGACTATGATTATATTAAAGCATGTTTACTAAATAATTGTTATATAATCCATATACAAAATTATATAAAACTTATTTAATAATACAATTTAATCTTGTCATCATACATTTCATCATATAGTGAAAGTGTAAGAAAAGTAGTGTTTTGTTCAGCTGCGAGGTTTCTCTGAATAAGCCGTATGTAGAGCTGGCTCCCGAGAGGTCTGTAGTCTGGGTCTGTATGAAAGTATTTTGTGTGTGTGAACTGGTGAGAATGGTACACTTGAATGCTCAAAAATCTGGCGAGAGCACGTTTGCTCTGAATAAATGCGGAAAGCCCTTATATGGAGATAATTTGGGCGTGTTTTATGCAAATGACTAACCTCGTGCACGCGGCTGCTCATTTAGAATTACTCCAAATTCACTAACATAAGAACGAGGTCAGAACAAATTCATGTGCGTACGCACGTGTTGTGAATTAGGCGGAAAGTTTTCGTGAGAAGTTCAAATGTGTGTATAAATACGAAAAACGTACGCAATTATTAGTGAATGAGACCCATTGGTCTTGCTAACATTAATGTACTGACTGAATAAATGAAGTGATTCTTTAAAGTTCTTTAATGAACACAGTAATAGGAAAGGTTCTCCCAAGTTTCGGACGTGTGTGTTTTACCTCAGTCTCTCTGTGTCTCTGAAGGGTCAGCTGCAGTTCATCTCTGATGGCTTGTACATCCAGATCACCTGAGTTGCTCGTACACACGGCTGCTCACCATAAACACACACACACACACACATCCAGAATGAAGTGAATCAATCATTTTAATTGATCTAATGTGGGAGGTACCGCAGTGAAACTCACCCTGAGCTGGTGCTGGTGTGGAGGTCAACATCTCACTCGGGCTCTGCAGTAACTCCTGCACACACACAGCCCATCATTACCACCGTACACTGACACGCAACCCATCATTACCACCGTACACTGACACGCAACCCATCATTACCACCGTACACTGACGCACAGCCCATCATTACCACCGTACACTGACACGCAACCCATCATTACCATGGTACACTGACGCACAGCCCATCATTACCACCGTACACTGACACGCAACCCATCATTACCATGGTACACTGACGCTCAGCCCATCATTACTGCTGTACACTGACGCACAGCCCATCATTACTGCTGTACACTGACACACAGCCCATCATTACCGTACACTGACGCTCAGCCCATCATTACCTGTACACTGACCTCAGCCCATCATTACTGCGGTACACTGACACACAGCCCATCATTACCGCTGTACACTGACGCGCAGCCCATCATTACCGTGGTACACTGACACTCAGCCCATCATTACTGCTGTACACTGACGCACAGCCCATCATTTCTGCTGTACACTGACACACAGCCCATCATTACCGCTGTACACTGACGCGCAGCCCATCATTACCGTGGTACACTGACACTCAGCCCATCATTACCGTGGTACACTGACACTCAGCCCATCATTACTGCTGTACACTGACGCACAGCCCATCATATTACCGTGTACACTGACGCGCAGCCCATCATTACCGTGGTACACTGACACTCAGCCCATCATTACCGTGGTACACTGACACTCAGCCCATCATTACTGCTGTACACTGACGCACAGCCCATCATTACCACCGTACACTGACGCGAAACCCATCATTACCGTGGTACACTGATGCACAGCCCATCATTACCACGTACACTAACATGCAGCCCATCCTTATCTCGGTGCACTGACGCGCAGCCATCATTACCGTGGTACACTGGCGCACAGCCCATCATTACCGTGGTACACTAACACGCAGCCCATCCTTACCTCGGTGCACTGACGCGCAGCCCATCATTACCGTGGTACACTGATGCACAGCCCATCATTACCATGGTACACTAACACGCAGCCCATCCTTACCTCGGTGCACTGACACGCAGCCCATCATTACCGTGGTACACTGACGCACAGCCAATCATTACCGTGGTGCACTAACGCGCAGCCCATCATTACCGCTGTACACTAACACGCAGCCCATCATTACCCCAGTGCACTGATCGTCTCGTCTCTCACCTCACTCTTCTTGTCAGCTTCTCCTTACATGATAAATGAAATCTGATCTGTGATGCGACTGTCGTTCAGCACGCTGCACTGAGCAGCCGTGATCAGTTTTAATTGTAGTGTCTGTGCTCTAACTGAACTAAATGATTTTTATTACTATAAAAAAATCAAAACGACGGAGGGGCGGTGCCGCGGTGGGCAAGTGACATAACCAGTGTTGCAGCTTCACACCGTCTATCAACCCTAGTTTGAGACTTTAGTCTTTGCAATATATGCACGAACAGCTTGTTACACTCCAAAGACAAAGGAAAACTTGAAATTGCATCATATGACCCCTTTAAATGAGAAAAAGGAAGACAGAGCACAAAAATGTCAGTTTGTTTTTATTTAGTCTGATTCCCTTTCACCGAACAGCTATAAAAGGCACGTCCTTCACTGAGACGTTCCCTCGAGTGTCGCTGTGCAGCTGTGCGTGGTCACGTACGTCTTGTCTCGACCCTGTCATGCATCAGCTCCTTTCTCCTGAGCGTCCTAAGCTCGCTGCACTCCTGTCACTGAACGTCTCTCCTCAGACATCACCTGTACACATACAGCTCCGTATCTCTGAGGCAGCCGGCAACACTCAACTACCCGATCGCTCAGAAACACCACAGACACTATACGCTGCCGTAATCCTGACGATCCGCCACCTCATGCACTGATCAAACACGATGAGAAACCAGCTCAGTCAGACACTTCTGAAGTGTGTTCCTGACGATCCCTGCACCTCAGTCCTGACATCGACTATCCGTGAACAGACAGCTCCTCAGCGACTGATGGTGTTCCTGCAGCTCCTGCCGGCACTCAGCGGTCTGACACTCACTCCTGAACACGACGACTCCTCACGGACAGAGGGCTGACGTCAGCTCACTGACACATCAGCGCACACTCCACACACAGCACTGACCTGAGCTCACTGCACACACAGAGCACTCAGACGACAGCACACACACTCACTCACACACACACACACACATCACTCACTACACACACTCACTCAACACACACACATCACTCACTCACACACACACCACTCACTCTCTCACACACTCTCTCAT
>JALXFT010001479.1:62500-72500 GCA_023376895.1 Aspiorhynchus laticeps | reverse complement strand
GTGTGTGTGTCCTCACCTGTGTATGTGTGTGTGTGTCCTCACCTGTGTATGTGTGTGTGTGTGTGTGTGTCCTCACCTGTGTGTGTGTGTGTGTGTGTGTGTGTGTCCTCTCCTGTGTATGTGTGTGTGTGTCCTCACCTGTGTATGTGTGTGTGTGTGTCCTCACCTGTGTATGTGTGTGTGTCCTCACCTGTGTGTGTGTGTGTGTGTGTGTGTGTGTGTGTGAATGTCCTCACCTGTGTGTGTGTGTGTGTCCTCACCTGTGTATGTGTGTGTGTGTCCTCACCTGTGTATGTGTGTCCTCACCTGTGTATGTGTGTGTGTCCTCACCTGTGTGTGTGTGTGTGAATGTACTCACCTGTGTGTGTGTCCTCACCTGTGTATGTGTGTGTGTGTGTGTCTCCTCACCTGTGTATGTGTGTGTGTGTGTGTGTGTCCTCACCTGTGTATGTGTGTGTGTCCTCACCTGTGTGTGTCCTCACCTGTGTGTGCGTGTGTGTTTGTCTGTCCTCACCTCCGTGTGTGTGTGTTTGTTTCCCAAGCTGTGTGTGTGTCCTCACCTGTGTGTGTGTGTGTGTCCGTGTGTGTGTTCACCTGTGTGTGTTGCAGCTGCTGCTGGTGGGTCTCAGTGATTTTACGCAGTGTGTTGTTCTGGCCCTCAATCACACGGTACAGCTCCTGAGTCTACACACACACACACACACACACACACACACACAAACACAAACACAAACACACACACACAGAAGAAAACGATGACTGAGAACTGGAGTGAACAAGGACCGGATTCATGAAACATTCTTAAGAATAAATTCTTCTTAATTGCTAGTTTACATTTATTTTGTAACTTAAAGTTATTAGAATATTTTGTAGTCAAAAACTACAAAGAATGTTTTTATCTTTTCTTAAGATTGTTCTAAAGCTAAAACTTAAGAATTCCTGAAAATAATGTTCTTAAATATCATCATAATTAAAGGGACAGTTCACCCAAAAATGAAAATTATCATTATTTCCATTCTATAGAAGTCAATGGGAGCAGCAACTGTTCGGTGACCCACATCTGCTTCATAATCACTCATACAGCACAGATACTGTAACTAAAAGCAAGAGGATTTTTATTAATAACAACGTTAAATACAGCACATTACAAACCTGAACTTCAGTCCAAAAGCTGTTGAGATGTGTTTTAATTTTATTTTATTGAGTTTATGGAGTTGATCAACGTTGAATCTTTGGCAAACATTTCAGATAGCATGTCAACTACTTCAACACAAATGTTCTTAAATATTGTATTTATTTATTTTAGAACTTTTATGCATTTTTAATAATTGCATTTAGGAATATTCTCAGAATTTATCTTAAGAGACTCCTTAACTTTCTTTTTCAGCTCACCATCCACACGACGACTGAATCACGGGTTAATGTTAATGACGGGTTAGGAGAAGGAAGCACATTGATGACACACTAGACGTGTCTGTGTGATGTGTGTGTAATGACCTCGGTGTCTTTAGTTCTCAGGCTGTCTGTGAGGTTCTGGACGGTTCTCTCGTGGTTCTGAGCAGCTTGTCTGATGGACTGGAGCTCGGACTCCATCTCACACAGTTTCTCCTGCAGCACCTGAGAAACACACACACCGATCAACCCTCACACCTCTCTCTGCCAGATATAAACACTAGGGCTGGGCAAAAAAATAGATTTTTCGATTAATCGTTTTTTTTAACTATGGTCGATTCGATATCGATTCTCAAAAGCCGTGAATCGATCTTTTTCGTATTTATTTATTATCATTGAACGTAAGATCTGATTAACGTGGATCTTATTATTATTAGTCTTCTCCGCTAGATGTCACCCACTTCTTTACTTTGCTTGACGTTACAACGGAGAGCCTGTCAATTCCTTGTTGATTCAGAGTTTGACATGAAGGCAGGTGATCCCTCGACGTTAACAACACCTTTAAACAAAAAGGCAGCGGTATGGAAGCATTTCAGATTTCGTAAGCACGACTACGAAGGTACTGATGACAAGAACATAGCAATTTGCGTGATTTGCCATGCTGATGTGAAATATTGTAGTAATACTACAAAGAACCATTTGTCAAGACATCACCCAGAAGTGCTAGTTTCAACACCCCCACCGACGAACAGACAACCGAACATTTTAAATGCCTTAACTAGCAAAATACCTCATAATTCACCTCGTGCACAAAAGATCACGAGTCGATTGCAATTTTTATTTGCAAAGATATAAGGCCATACAGTGTTGTCGAAAACGACGGATTCCGTTACATGTTGAACGTACTGGAGCCACGTTATTCTGTTCCTAGCTGCAAACAGTTAAGCGAAGAGGTGATCCCGAGACTTTACAACGAAGTAAAAAGAAACATTGCTGTGTCCTTACAGTCAGCGGACAGGGTGGCCCTCACGTGTGATGGCTGGACGTCAAGGAGTCAAGACAGCTATGTCACAATTACCTGCCACTATCTACGTGATGACTGGGTTCTAATTTCAAATGTGTTGCAGACCAGAGCTATGCAGGCTAGCCACACAGCGGCAAATATATCTGCAATGCTTTCAGAGGCGCTGGAAGAGTGGGGGCTCATTGGGAAAGACCCGGTCGTTGTGAACGACAATGCTATCAATATGATACGCGCCGTGGAGATGATGGAGTTGCTTCACGTTGGCTGTTTTGCGCATACATTAAATTTAGCTTCACAAGCTGCGCTGAAACTTTCAGCGATCTCTCGGTTGCTAGGCCGAGTTTCTTCACAGGAGCACTAACGCTAACAGAGCTTTCAAAGAAAAACAAACTCTTCTAAACTTGCCCTGTCGCAAACTTAAAATTGACGTGGTGACCAGGTGGAACAGCGCCCTTGACATGCTTGACAGATTTTTGGAACAGCAACCGGCAATATCAGCAGCACTTCTTTCTCCTGAAGTCCGCCGCAGTGAAAAGGACCTTGTTGCTGGTCTCTCTCACACACACACACACACACACATATGATGTGGTGACAGTACTCTGCTGGTTGTGGGTGTTGTGGGTAATGTAGTTCTCTCACCTTGTTGCTGGTCTCTCTCACACACACACATGATGTGGTGACAGTACTCTGCTGGTTGTGGGTGTTGTGGGTAATGTAGTTCTCTCACCTTGTTGCTGGTCCTCTCACACACACACACACACACACACACATGATGTGGTGACAGTATTCTGCTGGTTGTGGGTGTTGTGGGTAATGTAGTTCTCTCACCTTGTTGCTGGTCTCTCTCACACACACACATGATGTGGTGACAGTATTCTGCTGGTTGTGGGGTGTTGTGGGTAATGTAGTTCTCTCACCTTGTTGCTGGTCCTCTCACACACACACACACACATGATGTGGTGACAGTACTCTGCTGGTTGTGGGGTGTTGTGGGTAATGTAGTTCTCTCACCTTGTTGCTGGTCTCTCACACTCACACACACACATGATGTGGTGACAGTACTCTGCTGGTTGTGGGGTGTTGTGGGTAATGTAGTTCTCTCACCTTGTTGCTGGTCTCTCACACTCACACACACACACACACACATGATGTGGTGACAGTACTCTGCTGGTTGTGGGGTGTTGTGGGTAATGTAGTTCTCTCACCTTGTTGCTGGTCTCTCTCACACACACACACACATGATGTGGTGACAGTACTCTGCTGGTTGTGGGGTGTTGTGGGTAATGTAGTTCTCTCACCTTGTTGCTGGTCTCTCTCTCACACACACACACACACACACACATATGATGTGGTGACAGTACTCTGCTGGTTGTGGGGTGTTGTGGGTAATGTAGTTCTCTCACCTTGTTGCTGGTCTCTCTCTCGTGGATCTTGTTCTGCAGAGACTCGA
This sequence comes from Aspiorhynchus laticeps, assembly GCA_023376895.1. Classification (NCBI taxonomy): domain Eukaryota; kingdom Metazoa; phylum Chordata; class Actinopteri; order Cypriniformes; family Cyprinidae; genus Aspiorhynchus; species Aspiorhynchus laticeps. The sequence goes on along the minus strand of JALXFT010001479.1, from coordinate 68,634 downwards.
GCTGAAGCTGTGCTTGCTGTAGTTGTCCAGCGGCGGCGTGTTCATACTGATGCAGCTGCTGCTCTTCTAGCAGACTCTACAACACACCAAACATCAAATCATTTTAATGTTCAATAAGAAAAATTTATATCAGATGCATACTACAGAAAACAGTCATATTTTATTGTATAAGCAAAGGTAAAAATGACCCCTGATTTTATTTGGTTTTAATATCAGCTGATTGACACAGACACTGATCAAATTACAACAATTGTGGTCGATGAATTTAATTAAAAGTCAGTTTCAGAAAGCTGTCAGTAAATGATCCTAATCTGGTTTAAATGATGTTGGACTGTAGTTTAATCTCACGGACTTTATTCTGAAGCATCCGAGGTGCTTTAACTGAGATACATTGAGGTCAGACGTTGCTGTGGTGTGTGTGTGTGTGTGTGTGTGAGTGAGTGTGAGAGAGTGAGTGTGTGTGTGAGAGAGAGAGAGAGGAGTGAGAGTGAGAGTGTGTGTGTGTGTGTGGTGAGAGTGTGAGTGTGAGTGAGAGAGAGAGTGAGTGAGTGAGTGGTGTGGTGTGTGGTGTGTGTGTGTGGTGTGAGTGTGTGTAGTGTTGTGTGTGTGTGTGTGAGTGTGGTGTGGTGTGTGTGTGTGGTGAGTGAGTGAGTGTGTGTGTGTGTGTGCTCCCTCAGGGTTTTGAGAGAGAACTAGGGCAGTGGTGGTGCCACGCTCTCCATGTTAACCTATTTAACAGAAATGTCATGGTTATCACTGTGTTAACAGGAGACTTCAGCGAGTATAAAAGAGGGAGATGTGAGTGATGTGATGATGGTACGGCTCTAACAGTGACTTCATTCATCGGCTCTTATAGCGCTGATATCCAGCAGAAACTGTTTCAGCTTTAAGGGTTTGAAATGAATCAAGAGGTTTGTGCTGGTTTTGCTTTTGTTTATAAGCAGATCATGTGCTGGACTCAAAATACAGTAAATAAAGAGGTCTGAACATTACCCGAATGTCCTCAAACCATGTGAGGACTAGTGCTGGCAAACGATTAATCACCATTAATTGCTTCCAAAATACATTTTTGTTTACATAATATGTTTGTGTACTGTGTATATTTATTATGTATATATAAATACTCACACATGCATGTATATATGTAAGAAAATTAAGTTTCGATATATTATGGTAAGAAATTTACAAAATATCTTCATGGAACATGATCTTAATATCTAATGACTTTTGTCATAAAAGAAAAATGGATAATTTTGACCCATTCAATGTATTGTTGGCTATTGGCTACAAATAACCTGTGTTAACTGATGACTGCTAATTATGTGCTGCAGAGACTATTATGAATATAAATATATACATGTAAATACATGTAAATATTTTTAAAATATATACTGTATGTGTGTGTATATATATTACACTAAGGAAATATTCACAGTACACACATATATTATGTAAACAGATAACTTCTATATTTTGGATGCGATTAATGGTTAGACAGCACTAGATGTGGGAGCGTCATCATGATGTTGGCATTCCACGGATCTCACCTGTCCCGTTAGAAAGCACTTCACCTTCGGGAGGCTCCTGAGACGGAAGGGCAGGTACTCCTCCTGCTCCCACAGATCCTCCAGCTCCGGCTCCTCCAACATGTGATATCTCTACATCAAACAGGTTCTCCTGGTCTGGACTGTCCAGTGTATCTCTTCCATTAAAAAAATACAGAGATTCATCAAAACGGGAAGCTTGCTGCCCCTTTGAGATCGGATTAGGGCCTGTACACACAGTCCTGCAGCAGTGACAGAGCGAACCCGAGACGCTCCTCAGACGCACCGAGGATGCTCCGCTCCCGTAGACGCTCCTCAGACGCTCCGAGACGCTCCTCAGACGCACCGAGAAGGCGTCTCTCCAGACGCACCAAGACGTTCCTCAGACGCTCCAGATGCTCCTCCAGACGCTCCGAGATGCTCCTCAGACGCACGAGACGTCTCCGTCAGACTGCTCCGAGACGCTTCCTCAAGACGCACGAGAAGCTCTTCAAGACGCACCGAGACGCTCCTCAGACGCTCCGAGACGCTCCTCAGACGCACCGAGACGCTCCTCAGAAGCTCCGAGACGCTCCGCACCGAGACGCTCCTCAGATGCTCCGAGACGCTCCTCAGACGCTCCGAGATGCTCCTCAGACGCACCGAGATGCTCCTCAGATGCACCGAGACGCTCCTCAGACGCTCCGAGACGCTCCTCAGACGCACCGAGACGTTCCTCAGACGCTCCGAGACGCTCCTCAGATGCTCCGAGACGCTCCTCAGACGCTCCGAGATGCTCCTCAGACGCACCGAGATGCTCCTCAGACGCACCGAGATGCTCCTCAGATGCACCGAGACGCTCCTCAGATGCTCCGAGACGCTCCTCAGACGCACTGTGACTCTTGTCCAGCGACTGCAGCGAGTCGGCGGAGCTCTCGCGGTGCAGGAGTGTGCGCTGACCGTCTGACAGACTCGTCTCAGGCAGAAGCGTGTTTGAGGTCGCGGTCTGCTCCTCAGCGCCGCTGGCCGAGTAACGCGACGACGGGCCGCAGGAGATGCTCCTCGCCACCTTCCTGGGCACCTTACACACGGCCTCGTAGAGCGAGTCTGGCACACGCAGCGCCCTGCAGACCCTGGACCTGCGCCGGCTGCAGCGAGGATCGTGGGAGCACTCCAGCGCCTCCTCCTCGTCTCCTGCCCAGGACTCCTGCATGCAGTACATCAGGTCTTCCTGCAGCAGCGCACAGTACTCTCCTCCCACCGCCTCCGATGACTCCAGCCCGTTGTTTCTGTTATAAAGCGCAGCGATGCACTGGCGCAGACGCTCTCGCTCCTGCAGGAGTCTGCGCAGACGCTCGAGGGACAGCGCCTGCACGCGGGCGATCACCGTGTCGAAGCGGAACATGCGGTCCAGCATGAAGCAGCACTTGCTGCAGATGAACTCGCGGCGTCCGTCCCGCAGCAGGCCACGCCGCAGCGCGTGAGACAGCAGCACCTGCAGGTTGAGTTTGGCGGCCGGATGAAAGATCCATCGCCGCTGGTTTCCGCGCAGCTCGCGTGCACAGATGCGACACGCCTCCTTCATCTGTTTATCGTTACTCTCCGGATCCTGACAGCTCTGGACACTCGCAGCTCACCTTCGGGTCAGAGAGAAATAGAACAAGATTTGTATTCAAACCATTTACAGTCATTCTGTTCTTATGTACACTGTCCTCCAAAAGTTTGGAAGCACCTAGAAAAGTGGGGTTTTGGACAATATTGGCATGAATCCTTTTTAACGTGTGATAATTTTGCACTGATAATAAGGGACAACACAAACTACGAAAACATATTTATTACAGTACATAAACAGTTTATTACGGTGGTTGAGAAGTGCAAAACAAATCACGATTCTGAAAACAAAATAAATTACAAATGCAAATCTAAAAAGCAAAATAACAAGTCAGAAAACACAACGACAAATCAGACAAACCGGAAGAGGTAGGTATAGTTTGAGACAGCGCCATTGGTTTGGGAATAGATTACTCACCGCTGATTGGACGAGACATCTGTCAATCAAGGTACAGAACCAGAAGAAGCACAGCAGAGTCTATTAAATCATCAGATGATAAATCTCCTGTCATCGTCTTTTTGATGCGATCGACCAGTGGATCGATCCCGCCTTTTGCCGAACTTTTTTTTTCTCCCTTTTCAAATCTCGTATCGCACCGTAAAGGCATTTATTTTCAATACAAATTAAGGAAATAATAAAAAAGTTGAAAATAAAGTATTGGGTAGGTGTATAGAGGGCTTTATTGTACCAATAAGGTGGCATCCATTTAATAATTTGAATTAAAATTATCATTTACACTCAATACCTTATTATTGCATACTGTTTTATAATGTACTACAATACTGAAGTGCAGATAATTGCCACTATTTGCAACAAGTAGTATACATAGCAGAAAATCCTGCTATTTTAACATAGTGTAAAACCCTACCCGATACTTTTTCAACTTTTTGATTATTTCCTTAATTTGTATTGAAAATAAATGCCTTTACGGTGCGATACGAGATTTGAAAAGGGAGAAAAAAAAAGTTCGGCAAAAGGCGGGATCGATCCACTGGTCGATCGCATCAAACAGACGATGACAGGAGATTTATCATCTGATGATTTAATAGACTCTGCTGTGCTTCTTCTGGTTCTGTACCTTGATTGACAGATGTCTCGTCCAATCAGCGGTGAGTAATCTATTCCCAAACCAATGGCGCTGTCTCAAACTATACCTACCTCTTCCGGTTTGTCTGATTTGTCGTTGTGTTTTCTGACTTGTTATAATGTTTTCGGGATTGTTGTTGTGTTTTCCGAATTGTTTTGTTTTTTAGATTTGCATTTGTAATTTGTTATTTTGTTTTCAGAATCGTGATTTGTTTTGCACTTCTCAGCCACCGTAGTTTATACATAGAAAAAAACTAAAATTTTCGATTAATCAAAATATCCCCCATTAGCAGCTATTACAGCTCTGCATAATCTGGGCATCCGAGCGGTCAGTTTATTCAAACATTGACTTTGAATTGACAATCAATTGTTGAAGCTACAGTATTAAGGTGTGCTGACCCAAACCTGGGCCAAGTTTAAACCAGCGGCATATGTATATATTGCCATTAGTATGTTTTATTGCTGGTCTTCAATGATAATGTCAAGTTACTTTAATGCAGGGGTGACCAACGTGGTGCCCGCATGGAGTCTCTGAGTCGCCCGCCAAGCATGTTCTATAAATAGCCTAAATTAGCGCCGGTCGATAAGCGATATCATATCGAGATTATGATAAAATTATGTTAATAATGATGATAAACTCTGGACATTTTTACTCAATATGGATTAATCTAACATCCCATCACACAACAGAAATAAATGCTTCAGCAGCAGTCAGTGCATGTGTGTCTCTGTGTGACGCGTCTGATACACAAACACACGTGACTCCAGGTGTTTTCAGCGTCTGTGTCTCAATATATGAAGACATGAACACACTTCATCTCCAGAGCTGCTCTGAGAGTCACTTCAGCAGCTTTATGCAGTTTCATTTGAGAAAAATTACCATCAAATACACGCTGAAACTAAACCAAAACTGAAAGACCTTCACGACAAACCGCCAAAATAAAAGCCCGGTTTAACTTTTGTATAGATAATACAGATTATATATTTGACTTTTGTAATATATTTTGACTGATTATATTACTACTGTATACTAAAATGCAATTCTCATAGTAATACAAATAATATTAATAATATAATTTTAAGGAATTTTTATTATTATTATTAATTTATAGTTCCGTTGTGCGGAATCTTATCAGATAAAATGCACATTTTTTTGTACTGAATCATAAAAACACATAATTTAGGGAAAAATGAAATGTATTTATTGGGGCCCTAAATTAAAAGGTAGGTCCTCTGTGGAATTTAAAGTTATGTTTTCCTTCATTCTCAAGGTCTAACAAACACGTGGAGAGCATTTCCTTCCCCATTAATGGTAAATTAATATCATGATAAATACCAATATTGTATGACATGGAAAAAAAAATAATGTGATAGCCTATTTTTATACATTTTTCGGAAATATTTTCCTGGATTGATAAAAACATTGAAAATGCTTGTGAGAAAACAATGTCATGTATGTATATGTGACAATGATAAATAAAATGATATTTATCATTTTATTTATTTATTTGGAGTATATCAAACAAGTAGCTCTTGAGACGCTCTGTCCCTTCAGAGAAAGGTGACCCCTGCTCTCATGTATTTGCATTAAAAATGATAAGGATTTATGCTGATATCGCCCAAAACCACACGTTGCCAGAGGTGTTTCCAAACTTTTGGAGGGCAGTGTATGTAAATCCAATACGTTTAAAAATCACAATTACATCAGTTTAATATATTTAAGGTGAGATCAAAGATCACATAAAGACAAGAGAAGCGTAATAATCACCGTCAGACGCTGCGGCTCGGAGTCATGAGGTCCTGTGGCAGGTTCTCAGCAGAAATGATGATAATCCGCTGATCTTCTGATCGTGAATCACGAGCGCCGCCGCCTCTCGGTCTCGCTCTGTGCCGTGTTTCACCGCGAGTGACGT
>JALXFT010001479.1:2500-52500 GCA_023376895.1 Aspiorhynchus laticeps | reverse complement strand
CACGAGGTCTTCATGTCAGCAGATGAACACTCACAGCACAAACAGTCTCACATTACACTCATTTATTATACAACTGATACACGTGTGTGAGTGTGTGTGCGTGTGTGTCTGAGTGTGTCTCTGTGTGTGTGTGTGTGTGCACCTCTCTCTGAGTGAGTGAGTGTGTGTGTGTGTCTGAGTGAGTGAGTGAGTGAGTGAGTGAGTGAGTGAGTGAGTGAGTGAGTGAGTGAGTGAGTGTGTGTGTGTGTGTGTGTGTGTGTGTGCACCTCTCTCTGAGTGAGTGAGTGAGTGTGTGTGTGTGTGTCTGAGTGAGTGAGTGAGTGAGTGAGTGAGTGAGTGAGTGAGTGAGTGAGTGAGTGAGTGTGTGTGTGTGTGTGTGTGTGTGTGTGTCTCTGAGTGCGTGTGTGCTGATCATTCTGTTTCACATTCATTTCTGAAGAACACTGCACTCAGTGAGGACATTGTTAATTTCACAGTAAAAGCCAGATTACAAGTCCTCCCTACCAGACTTAACCTCTCTATCTGGTTTCCTACAACTCAGGTCCCTCATTGTTTGCATCACACTACAGAACAGATCACTGAAACACTGACACACATCTTGAACGGCTGTCATGCGTACAAGGGAATGAACATAGCACGCCACGACAGAATAGTGGACTTGATAGTGAAAGACATCTCAAATCATTTATCACCTTTAGTAAGAATATACAAATATTCTTGTGTAAAATCATCTATGTTTCAGTGTTTCAGTAATAATTCTGAAATGTTTTCTTCTTTATCTGCTAATACACCTGATGTTGTTGTGATTCATGAGGAGTGTAGAGAGGTGTTTGTTTTGGAGGTGGCATGCACCTTTGATTCTAGTATGGAGGAAGCTTTTATGACCAAAGTCATTAAATACCAACCACTCCTAAATATCATTTCAGAGATAGGTTATCGGGGCCGATTATGTGTTTTCATATTTGGCAGCTTAGGACACACACACAGGCTGGTTGTGAGAGGGCTTCAACAGCTCGGGATGCCCAAAAAGAGGACTAAACGATTAGCAAAGTACTGTGCTCTGTCTGCTATCATAGGTAGCCGTCATATATGGCGGAGACGTTGTTATTTATACCCATAACAACTGAGTGATATGCTTAATACTGTGAAGATCTATTGCATGCCACTGGTCCATGATTTTTGTACTTGTATTCAACTGCATCTGTAATATTTATGTCCCTGTAGAGTATTTCTTTTAAGTGGATTTAAATAAATTGTTAAAATGTGTGTGTGTCTCTGATTGTGTGTGTGTGTGTGTGTGTCTGAGTGAGTGAGTGAGTGTGTGTGTGTGTCTCTCTGAGTGTGTGTGTGTGTGTGTGTGTGTGTGTCTGTGTGTGAGAGAGTGTGTGTGTCTGAGTGTGTGTGTGTGTGTGTGTGTGTGTGTGTCTGAGTGTGTGTGTGTGTGTGTGTGTGTGTGTGTGTGTGTGTGTGTCTGAGTGTGTGTGTGTGTGTGTGTGTGTGTGTGTGTGTGTGTCTGAGTGAGTGAGTGAGTGTGTGTGTGTGTCTCTCTGAGTGTGTGTGTGTGTGTCTGTGTGTGTGTGTGTGTGTGAGTGTGTGTGTGTGTGTGTGTGTGTGTGTGTGTGTGTGTGTGAGTGTGTGTGTGTGTGTGTGTGTGTCTCTCTGAGTGTGTGTGTGTGTGTGTGTGTGTGTGTAATCAGTGTTCTTTAACAGGGGGTTCTGGTATCTCTCAGGTTATTTTTAGTGGACAGGAATGTGGCGCTGAAACTGAAGCAGAAGTGAACAGCTGAGGACTGTTTACCTGCTGCAACACACACACGAGCAGCACTAGTGTGTTCTGTGCTGAACATTCACAAGGGTTTATAAAGTCTTGAGTGATACGAGCCGTTTCATGAACTCAAGAAAGCATCTGAAGGAAAAGATGTGTGTATCTTCAGTAACAGTGGTTTGTTGTTGCAGCAGAAATCTGATCAGCGATGCGTCACAAGCATACAATCACTCTCAGCCTTCACATGAAGAGAGTAAAGCAACTAAACTATAAAGAGATTCAGCGGAACGGATGGATTTCTGTGCCGTCACACAATATTCAGATTGATATAGACACAAATCACTTCGTATCATACAGACACATGTATATCAGCCTGTGTTTCAGGACCCTGCAGCGTGTTTGGATGGGTTTAACACGCTTCAATGAAGGACCTTTAATCAATTGTTATATTATTTCCAGAAAACATAACTTTTTGGCATTGTTTTTTTATTGTTTTCTTCAACAAAAAAACTATTACACAAAAGGAAAAATAGCAACTAACTCAAAGAATTAGTTTAAAAGGGAAAAGTGGGAACAATGCCATTACTGATGGGTTCTTCTGAAACAATTACAAGTAATTCTAGTGATTTAAACTAAATTAGATCTCGAAAACAATCGAGGATGCATCACATTAAAAGATGTTCAGAATCAAACACACTGTAAAAAATTACCGTGATTTTAACGGTAAAAAACTGTGAAAATGCTACAGTAAAAACCTGGTTAACGGTAAGTGTGAAATTTACAGGAAAACCCGTAAACTGACGTTCCCAGAATTCCCTGCATTGCATTTCAGATTTTGTTTGAATTTGATGTTTTTTCTTTGAAATAACTATGTTTCTTCTTAGTTTTTTCTTATCAGTTATGTTTATTAGGGTTGTATGTTACATCTAATGTTGTTAAATTAATGTTTATTGCATATTTCAGTTTAATGAGTCTCAGTGTTTGTGTGAATGACGCTGTGCTTCTTCTATATATGTTATTATTTAAAAGCTGCTTTGGTTCATCATGTGACTCTCATCATCTCCTGCTTTTGGTGGTTATCAGTGTATTACAAAGATACAGATTTCAGTACTTCAATAGATTGGTATATTAACATTATATCAGTTAATAAAATTACGGTATTTAACTGTAAATTTAAGTTAAAACCCGTAAAACCTAAAATGTTGTTACCGTGTTTTTTACGGTAGAGCCACAGCTGCTGTTTTTTACCGTAAATTTTACAGATTTTTTTTTACAGTGCAGGTGTTAGGAGAACTTCTGCGCTACGACCTGCATTATACACTGACTTCTTTAAAGGAAATGTATACATCTTTTTTAATAGAGACAGGTCATATACAACTGAAATGATATGTATTTGTGTGATTGTAATCCTCATTACTGCTACAGGTCTTCAGCTGTTCTGCTGTGAAGCGTCTCACCGTTCTGTAGATCTCATCGCTGCCGTCCTCAAACTTCTGCTGGATCCGCTCCTCGAGGAAGTAGATGCGCAGCTTGAGGCTGAAGTTCTCCTTCTTCAGATCATTGAGGTGCTGCGAGAGAGTTCGGTAAGTGTTAGACATGTCCGGCGGGAGTGTGTGTGTGTGTGTGTGTGAAGATCACGCCGTTCACACACACATCACACAACTACAAAAACAAACATGACAGATCCTCATCCACACGAGCATATTTACACGCCATCTTCACGCTCAAACACACACAGAGGACGAGGGCCGCTATAAGGGCCCGGGGCCGCATGACTCCACGATGAGCTTTAGGACGGAGATACAGAGCTGTTTTTACTCTGGAAGAAATCCCAGGAATCCCTGACAGCCCAGAGACGAGCCAATCAGAGGCCAGGCTGCGGTCACACGGAGAGATGAGGTGAGGTCACATGACCCTCAACAGTCTGGACTCAACAGAAACTGACTTGCTAATAATAACTGTTTATTCCAGACTGGGCTCAGATGAACCGTCCGCTGTCCAGATCTTTACTGGCATCTCTGTGTGCTTCACGGCTCTGGAGAACAACTTCTATAAATACACCAGCGTTCAGACGCACCTGCTGCCATTCCTCACCGCAGAATAACACTGATGATGAAGATGAAGATGATGAAGATGAAGATGATGAAGATGAAGATGATGAAGATGAAGATGATGATGATGATGATGAAGAAGATGAAGATGATGATGATGATAAAGATGATGATGATGATAAAGATGATGATGATGATGAAGATGACGATGAAGAAGATGAAGATGAAGATGAAGAAGATGAAGATGATAATGATGAGGAAGATGAGGATGATAAAGATAAAGATAAAGATAAAGATGAAGATGATGATGATGAAGACGAGGAAGATGAAGATGATGATGATGAAAAGATGATGATGATGAAGAAGATGATGAAGAAGATGATGAAGATCATGATGATGATGATGAACATGATGAAGATGAAGAAGATGAAGATGATGAAGATGATGATGATGATGGAAGATGATGATGAAGATGATGATGATGATGATGAAGATGATGATGATGATGGAAGATGAAGATGATGATGAAGATGATGATGATGATGAAGATGATGATAAAGATGATGATGAAGATGATGATGAAGATGATGATGAAGATCATGATGATAAAGATGATGATGATAAAGATGATGATGATAAAGATGATGATGATGGAAGATGAAGATGATGATGAAGATGATGATGATGAAGACGAGGAAGATGAAGATGATGATGATGAAAAGATGATGATGATGAAGATGATGAAGAAGATGATGATGATGAACATGATGAAGATGAAGAAGATGAAGATGATGAAGATGATGATGATGGAAGATGATGATGAAGATGATGATGATGATGATGAAGATGATGATGATGATGGAAGATGAAGATGATGATGAAGATGATGATGATGATGATAAAGATGATGATGAAGATGATGATAAAGATGATGATGAAGATGATGATGAAGATCATGATGATAAAGATGATGATGATAAAGATGATGATGAAGATGATTGATGATGATGATGATGAAGATGATGATGAAGATGATTGATGATGATGATGATGATGATGATGAAGATGATGATGATGATGATAAAGATGATGATAATGATGAAGATGACGATGACGATGAAGAAGATGAAGATGATGAAGATGATGATGAAGATGATGATGAAAAAGATGATGATGATGATGATGGAAGATGAAGATGATGATGAAGATGATGAAGATGATGATGATGATGAAGATGATGATGAAGATCATGATGATAAAGATGATGATGATGATGAAGATGATGATAAAGATGATGATGAAGATGATGATGATGAAGATGATGATGAAGATGATGATGATGATGAAGATCATGATGATGATGATGATGATGAAGATGATGATAAAGATGATGATGAAGATGATGATGATGAAGATGATGATGAAGATCATGATGATAAAGATGATGATGATGATGATGATGAAGATGATGATGAAGATGATGATGATGATGATGATGATGATGATGAAGATCATGATGATAAAGATGTTCCCAGAATTCCCTGCATTGCATTTCAGATTTTGTTTGAATTTGATGTTTTTTCTTTGAAATAATTATGTTTCTTCTTAGTTTTTTCTTATCAGTTATGTTTATTAGGGTTGTATGTTACATCTAATGTTGTTAAATTAATGTTTATAGCATATTTCAGTTTAATGAGTCTCAGTGTTTGTGTGAATGACGCTGTGCTTCTTCTATATATGTTATTATTTAAAAGCTGCTTTGGTTCATCATGTGACTCTCATCATCTGCTTTTGGTGGTTATCAGTGTATTACAAAGATACAGATTTCAGTGCTTCAATAGATTGGTATATTAACATTATATCAGTTAATAAAATTACGGTATTTAACTGTAAATTTAAGTTAAAACCGTAAAACCTAAAATGTTGTTACCGTGTTTTTTACGGTAGAGCCACAGCTGCTGTTTTTTACCGTAAATTTTACAGATTTTTTTTTACAGTGCAGGTGTTAGGAGAACTTCTGCGCTACGACCTGCATTATACACAGACTTCTTTAAAGGAAATGTATACATCTTTTTTAATAGAGACAGGTCATATACAACTGAAATGATATGTATTTGTGTGATTGTAATCCTCATTACTGCTACAGGTCTTCAGCTGTTCTGGTGTGAAGCGTCTCACCGTTCTGTAGATCTCATCGCTGCCGTCCTCAAACTTCTGCTGGATCCGCTCCTCGAGGAAGTAGATGCGCAGCTTGAGGCTGAAGTTCTCCTTCTTCAGATCATTGAGGTGCTGCGAGAGAGTTCGGTAAGTGTTAGACATGTCCGGCGGGAGTGTGTGTGTGTGTGTGTGTGTGTGAAGATCACGCCGTTCACACACATCACACAACTACAAAAACAAACATGACAGATCCTCATCCACACGAGCATATTTACACGCCATCTTCACGCTCAAACACACACAGAGGACGAGGGCCGCTATAAGGGCCCGGGGCCGCATGACTCCACGATGAGCTTTAGGACGGAGATACAGAGCTGTTTTTACTCTGGAAGAAATCCCAGGAATCCCTGACAGCCCAGAGACGAGCCAATCAGAGGCCAGGCTGCGGTCACACGGAGAGATGAGGTGAGGTCACATGACCCTCAACAGTCTGGACTCAACAGAAACTGACTTGCTAATAATAACTGTTTATTCCAGACTGGGCTCAGATGAACCGTCCGCTGTCCAGATCTTTACTGGCATCTCTGTGTGCTTCACGGCTCTGGAGAACAACGTCTATAAATACACCAGCGTTCAGACGCACCTGCTGCCATTCCTCACCGCAGAATAACACTGATGATGAAGATGATGAAGATGAAGATGATGAAGATGAAGAAGATGATGAAGATAGATGAAGATGAATGAAAGATGATGAGGAAGATGAAGATGATGAAGAAAGATGAAGATAATAAAGATGATGGAAGATGAAGATGATGAAGATGAAGATGATAAAGATGATGAAGATGAAGATGATGAAGATGAAGATGATAAAGATGATGAGTGATGATGAAGATGATGATAAAGATGATGATGAGATGATGATGAAGATGATGATGAAGATGATGATGAAAAGATGAGATGATAAAGATGATGATGATAAAGATGATGATGATGGAAGATGAAGATGATGATGAAGATGATGATGATGAAGACGAGGAAGATGAAGATGATGATGATGATGATGATGAAGATGATGAAGAAGATGATGATGATGATGATGAAGAAAGATGAAGATGATAAAGATGATGATGAAGAAAGATGATGATGATGATGATGATGATGATGATGAAGATGATGATGATGATGGAAGATGAAGATGATGATGAAGATGATGATGATGATGATAAAGATGATGATGAAGATGATGATAAAGATGATGATGAAGATGATGATGAAGATCATGATGATAAAGATGATGATGAAAGATGATGATGAAGATGATTGATGATGATGATGATGAAGATGATGATGAAGATGATTGATGATGATGATGATGATGATGATGAAGATGATGATGATGATAAAGATGATGATAATGATGAAGATGACGATGACGATGAAGAAGATGAAGATGATGAAGATGATGATGAAGATGATGATGAAAAAGATGATGATGATGATGATGGAAGATGAAGATGATGATGAAGATGATGAAGATGATGATGATGATGAAGATGATGATGAAGATCATGATGATAAAGATGATGATGATGATGAAGATGATGATAAAATGATGATGAGAGATGATGATGAAGATGATGATAGATGATGATGATGATGAAGATCATGATGATGATGATGATGATGAATGATGATAAAGATGATGATGAAGAGATGATGATGAAGATGATGATGAAGATCATGATGATAAGATTGAGATGATGATGATGAAGATGATGATGAAGATATGATGATGATGATGATGATGATGATGAAGATCATGATGATAAAGAATGATGATGATGATGATGAAGATGATGATGAAGATGATGATGATGATGATGATGATGATGAGAATCTCTCATATCTGAGCTTCATCTTCGTCTCTTCTACGATCAGCACTGTTATACTGTGAACACACTACAGGACAAATCTTAAGATTATATGTTTCTGAAAGAGTCTCTTCTGCTCACTGAGGCTGCATTAATATGATCAAAAATACAGTAAAAATTGGTGAAATATTATTAAATACTGTTTTCTATGTGAATGTGTTAAGCTGTATTTTCAGCATCATTACTCCAGTCTTCAGTGTCACATGATCTTCAGAAATCATAATAATATGCTGATTTATTGCTCAAGAAACATTTCTGATTATTATCAATGTTGAAACCCCAAATTGAAGCATTTAAATCAATCAGAAGGTCAGTGTCTCGATCTTACACTCATCATTGTTTGGAGTATCAAAGTGTTTTCCTCAAGAATGAGCTCAGAGTTCATCAACTAGTGACTCATATAAAGTATTCATGCATCTCATAGTTCAGTGTAATATTGTTCTAACGCTTGGACAGCCAGCGGCACACATTCATCTGAAGCTTCACCATCAACACACGGTGTTTAACACACATCGATCAGCTGTGTTCAGACATCAGAGGTGAATGTGAGGCTAAACACTGCTGCATCAGATCTTCACACTGATGACAAACACCAACTAAATCTGATTCGGCTGCTAAACCTGAAACATACATATATGAAATATATATATAATCAGGGATTGAAATTAACTTTTTTGGCTGCTAAATTTTTAAGTAACCGGCCATTCATAACTTCTAGCCAAAAATTAATAATAATAATAATAATAAAAATACAGAAATAAACCAACAGCTTGAGGCGGTCTACACTGGACGTGACAAATCATTTTGTGTCAGTACTAAGAGTGTGCGATATTGACAAAAAATATAAATATATATACATTTTTATTGAGATTTTATTGATAAAGATAATTAGATGATATTTTGCCGAGTGTGTTATTGTGCTGATATCTTAAGGGCTGACTCCTATAGTTTCTGATATTCTTCATATTCTGTGGTGGTCAGTTCACACTGATTAGAAATTAATCTTTTCCAATAAGTTTAAATTAATTTGAACCTTTTATGGGCATTTTTACCTTTATAAAGCCATTTTTTCTAAAAGTGTGCATCATCTTTTAAATCAAATTCTTACATTTAATCAATCAATTATAATAATAATACATTTAGGCTGTTACTAAACAAATTAAATCGATATCAAGAAAATTCATCTTTGCAGAAGTTTATGGCATTTAGATGTATTTCCACATATTAATGCAGCTCAGAGGGACACGGAGTGCTTTAACCTGCAGTTACAGATGCATAAATAATGTTTTGATATTTTAAACATGAAACTCTTTAAAATATCTGTTTAAAATACTGTTGAATACTGATATTTGAAATTATTTAAAAAATGAAAAGATACTTTAAATGTGAAATAAAAACCTCCAGCAGGTGGCAGCGAGTCACTGTTCATAAGTGAGTCATTGCGAGTGAACCGAGTCATTGTGACTGAACCGAATCATTGTGATTGAATCGAATCATTGCGAGTGAACCGAGTCATTGTGACTGAACCGAATCATTGTGACTGAACCGAATCATTGTGATTGAACCGAGTCATTGTGACTGAACCGAATCATTGTGATTGAACCGAATCATTGTGATTGAACCGAGTCATTGTGACTGAACCGAATCATTGTGATTGATCCGAATCATTGTGATTGAACCGAGTCATTGTGACTGAACCGAATCATTGTGATTGAACCGAATCATTGTGATTGAACCGAGTCATTGTGACTGAACCGAATCATTGTGATTGAACCGAGTCATTTAAACGATTGAATCATTCAGGAACGAATCACTGAGACACTAAACAGTGCTGTAGACTGTGTTTGGAGTTAATTCTGTTGGCTAAATAGAGCAAAAACAGCCAATATAGTGTCTAAAGCATAAGTCTCTTGATATTAAGTTCTTTTTACATTTACATTTATGCATTTAGCAGACGCTTTTATCCAAAGCGACTTACAGTGCATTCAGGCTATGTTTTATCACTATGTGTGTTCCTTGGGAATCGAACCCACAACCTTTTGCGCTGCTAACGCAATGCTCTACCACTGAGCCACAGGAACACATATAATTAATCATTTTTAAGTTCATTTTTAAATGAACTGTTGTATAAATCACATTTGTAACCATGCTGATTCTTTAAGAAAAAACGTCACTCTTCATGTGATATTGATTAATTATATGAATGGATATAAATATATAGATTTTCTGCCCCCTTATCTTGATTAATGTGATCATTCTTAATCATATTAATAGACTGAATCATGCAGTGAAAGAACGCACTGTAAATGCTTCATCATGCACTCTGTAGGTGTGTTTGTTTGGTTTTTGCAACATATTTGATA
The DNA here is from genome assembly GCA_023376895.1 of Aspiorhynchus laticeps. NCBI lineage: Eukaryota > Metazoa > Chordata > Actinopteri > Cypriniformes > Cyprinidae > Aspiorhynchus > Aspiorhynchus laticeps. Next base: position 42,233 of record JALXFT010001479.1, on the reverse strand, counting down.
ATGCTATGATTTGTTCATCAGTTTTTTGCACTAAACCTGCGCAGATTTGACTTGCATGAACTTCCCCAAGACATTAATGAGTGAACATATATAGTTTTGCAATACCAGTACATAAATGTAATAATCACTCAATTGTTAGGACATTATAAATGGCCAAGCAACCTCTATTGAGATGGATTGATCCAGAAATAATTATATTTAATTAATGAATTTAGCTAGATGTTTCAGTGAGCAGAATAAAAGAGGCAGGAGGAACATGAGAACTGACATTAATAACACAACACACTCACGCTATCTATTATTATATATTCTAATCATAAGAAGTCATTTCTGTGAATCCCAGCAGCTCACACTCAGAGAAGGCTGTGAATAATAACACATGATAAAGGTTCATATATAATCATGCGTGACGTGACACTAACACACAGCACAGGGACCTGAGATGGACGGACCTCTGTCCAGTGCCTCTCTCTGAAACAGACTCCAGCGGCCGTGTTTCAGATCACTGATGGGTTTCATCTAACTATACATGAGAGGATCTGAAGAAAGACAAACTCTCACCTGTTCAAACTCTCTCAGCGGATGCGTCTGAAGAGGAACTTTATCAGTGTCTTCATTCAGACAATCTACAAACATACAAACACTCGTTTAACGTACAGTACACACACACACACATATATATATATTCACTATAGACTATCCAAAACAGTCTTTGCACACTTAAGTCACAAAGAAAAATGTGTTTTATACATTTGTGTGTGTGTGTGTGTGAGTGAGTGTTGTGTGTTGTGTGTGTGTGTGTGTGTGTTGTGAGTGTGAGTGTGAGTGTGAGTGTGAGTGTGTGTGTGAGTGTGAGTGTGAGTGTGTGAGTGTGTGTGTGTGTGTGTGTGTGTGTGTCTGTGTGTGTCTGTGTCTGTGTCTGTGTGTGTCTGTGTGTGTGTGTGTGTGTGTGCTGTGTCTGTGTGTGTGTGTGTGTGTGTGTCTGTGTGTATCTGTGTGTGTGTGTGTGTCTGTGTGTGTGTGTGTGTGTGTCTGTGTGTGTGTGTGTGTCTGTGTGTGCGTGCGCGTGTGTTTGTGAGTGTGTGCGTGTGTGTGTGGTGCGTGTGTCTGTGCGTGAGTGTGTGTGTGCGCGCGTGTGTGTGTGTGTGTGTGTGTGCGTGCGCGCATGTCCGTGTGTGTGTGTGTTTGTGTCTGTGTGTGAGTGTGAGTGAGTGTGTGTGTGTGTGTGCGTGCGTGCATGTCTGTGTCTGTCTGTGTGGGTGCATCGGTGTGTGAGTGTGTGCGTCTGTGTGTTTGTGTGTGTGTGTGCATCTGTGTGTGTGTGTGTGAGTGTGTGTGTGTGCACGTCTGTGTGTGTGCGTGTCTGTGTGTGTGTGTGTGTGTGTGTGAGTGTGAGTGTGTGTCTGTCTCTGTGTGTGTGTGTGTGTGTGTGTGAGAGTGTGAGTGTGTGTGTCTGTCTCTGTGTGTGTGTGTGTGTGTGTGTGTGTGTGTGTGAGTGTGAGTGTGTGTGTGTGAGTGTGAGTGTGAGTGTGTGTGCGTGTGTGTGTGTGTCTGTCTCTGTGTGTGTGTGTGTGTGTGTGTGTGTGTGTGTGTGTGTGTTTTACCTGTCATGTAACCAGTAGTTCTGCACACATTTCCCTCTCCATCCACAACAAAATCCCTGAGAAAACAGAACATGAATCCATAAATCATAAGTTCATACACACATGACAGAACTGCTTTTGTCGTTGTACTTTATCAGAAATGTAAAGTGAATAAAACAATCAAACAAATCAGAGAACAGTGTAGTAGAGGTCTGCATCTCACAGACTAATACACAGAGACGCAGATCGATCAGAAACACTCGGCCTGCTGCGGTCGTCCTGTTACACGGGGTTTGGTCTCGCAGCGATTACATTCCTGGCCCACCGCGGCACTGTCGTTTTTATTTATTATAGAAATAAAAATCATTTATTTCAGCTGGAAAACACACGCTACAATTCTAAACTGAAAGCGTTTGCTCTGCGTGACCAAACTAACCCAAGCCAGCCACAAACTCAACAGATCCTGAGCTCTGTGACACATATCTGATCTAGTAAGATGTTCACACAGAGAGCACGTGATCACCAAACACAAAGTCAACAGTGAGCGAGCATTCAAAAGCCCTTTCAATACCCACACAGTGACTACGTTTACATGGACATCAGTAATCTAATTATTTACCTTATTCTGAATAAGACAATATTACGATTAAGGTGTTTACATGAGTTGCTTTTAGAATAATCCTTTCATGTTCCCGTTTTACATGTTATAGCACATAGATCGATTAATGCGTCATTACGTCACCACGCGACGCCATCTGACGTCCCTCCAGAAGTTCACGTATAAACATATAGTTCGTCTTCGTGATGATGCCATATACAGTTTTGGGTGTTTAATTTTTCATTCTATGAAAGTTTCAAGTGCAGTTAATTATTTTCGTGCATACAGACGACGGCGGTGTTGAAGATCTTTTGTTTGCCGTCAAACGGTTGATCACTGCCGTGTGTGTGTGTGTGTCTCTGTGTGAGTGTGTGTGTGTGTGTCTGTGTGTGTGTGTCTCTGTGTGAGTGTGAGTGTGTGTGTGTGTGTGTGTGTGTGTGTGTGTGGTGTGTGTGTCTCTGTGTGAGTGTGAGTGTGTGTGTGTGTGTGTGTGTGTGTGTCTCTGTGTGATGTGTGTGTGTCTCTGTGTGAGTGTGAGTGTGTGTGTGTGTGTGTGTGTGTGTTGTGTGTGTGTGTGTGTGTGTGTGTGAGTGTGTGTGTCTGTGTGAGTGTGAGTGTCTGTGTGTGATGTGTGTGTGTGTGTGTGTCTCTGTGTGAGTGTGAGTGTGTGTGTCTGTTGTGTGGGTGGTGCTCTGTGTGAGTGTGTGTGTGTCTCTGTGTCGTGTGGTGTGTGTGTGTGTGTGTCTCTGTGTGAGTGTGTGTGTGTGGTGTGTGTGTGTGTCTCTTAGTGTGAGTGTGTGTGTGTGTGTGTGTCTCTGTGTGAGTGTGAGTGTGTGTGTGTGTGTGTGTCGTTGTGTGAGTGTGTGTGTCTGTGTGAGTGTGAGTGTGTGTGTGTCTCTGTGTGAGTGTGGTGTGTCTTGTGTGTGTGTGTGTGTGTGTCTCTGTGTGATGTGAGTGTGTGTTGAGTGGTGTGTGTGTGTGTGTCTCTGTGTGAGTGTGAGTGTGTGTGTGTGTGTGTGTGTGTGTCTCTGTGTGAGTGTAGTGTGTGTGTGTCTCTGTGTGAGTGTGAGTGTGTGTGTGTGTCCTTCGCAAAATGCGGTGAAAAGTCCTACACGACGGTGATAGTGTGAAGGATGTTTACATGTCTGTACCGCACTTCAGTAATGCGACTAAAATAGGAATACTCACATTCTTAATTCGTACTGTCTGTGTTAAGGCCGCCTCACATACGCTCTGATTCTATGACTTTAGCGGTATTTGGTAGTCCAAAAATCTCTTTTAAATGGTATGTTTAATAATTTGTTACACATTGTCATTGGAACACAAGGTGTTACAGGTCATAACAATAAAATATTTTGTGTAGAAAGTGTCTTAAATAGCTGAAAATCATGATTTGTTGATGTCCGAATTAGTGATTTTTTTCCATCATGTATCATTGTGTAATCAAAATATTTTATCTGACTTTTCTTTTGGTATTATTTCATGTTAGCAATGCTAAGTCACTAAGTTGAAAATAAATGATAATCTTTAAAAATTGTCATAATCGTTGCATATCTGTACGTGTACAATCTTGCCTTTAAATCTGTCCATCTCACGACTTGTAAGACGTTGCAATCTGTCACGTTCAATTCTGTACGCTACAATCTGTACGTTGCAATTTGTCCTCAACTCGTCACGTTCAACTCTGATACGTTGCAATTCTGTCACGTTGCAATCTGATACGTCAATTCTGTCACGTTGCAATTTTGATACGGTACAATCTGTCACGGCTTGCAACTGTCTGTGCACGCTGCAATCTGATCACGTTCAATTCTGTCACGCTGCAATTCTGTACGTTGCAATTCTGTCACGTTGCAATCTGTCACGTTGCAATCCTGTCACGTTACAATTGATACGTTACAATTCTGTCACGTGCAATTCTGTACGTTGCAATTCTGTCACGTGCAATTCTGTACGTTGCAATTCTGTCACTGTCTGCAACTCTGATACGTTGCAACTCTGTACGTCTGCAATTCTGTCACGTTGCAATTCTGATCACAGCTTGCAATTCTGTCACGTTGTAAAATCTGATACGTTACAATTCTGTCACGTTGCAACTCAGTGATACGTTAACAATAATCATTTGTCAACGTGCTAATTCTGATCATATCGTTGATCAATTCTGTCACGTTGCAATTCTGTCAACGCTGCAATTTTATTGACGTTTTTTTGCATATTTCTGTAACACAAGCTAAGCAAACAATCAAATGATACGTTACAACTCTGTCAAACGCTGCAATTCTGTCACGTGCAATTCTGCTTACGTTGCAATTCTGTCACGCTGCAATTCTGTCACGTTGCAATCTGTACGTTACAATTCTGATCACGCTGCAATTCTGTCACGTTGCAATTCTGTCACGCTGCAATTCTGTCACGTTGCAATTCTGTCACGTTGCAACTCTGTCACGTTGCAATTCTGTCACGTTGCAATTCTGTCACGTTGCAATTCTGTCACGCTGCAATTCTGTCACGTTGCAATTCTGTCACGTTGCAATTCTGTACGTTCAATTCTGTACGTCAATTCTGTCACGTTCAATTCTGTCACGTTGCAATTCTGTCACGTTACAATTCTGTCACGTTGCAATTCTGTCACGTTGCAATTCTGTCACGTTGCAATTCTGTCACGTTGCAACTCTGATACATTGCAATTCTGTCACGCTGCAATTCTGTCACGCTGCAATTCTGTCACGTTGCAATTCTGTCACGTTGCAATTCTGTCACGTTGCAATTCTGTCACGCTGCAATTCTGTCACGCTGCAATTCTGTCACGCTGCAATTCTGTCACGTTGCAACTCTGATACGCTGCAACTCTGTCACGCTGCAACTCTGTCACGCTGCAATTCTGTCACGTTGCAACTCTGATACGTTACAACTCTGTCACGCTGCAACTCTGTCACGCTGCAACTCTGTCACGTTGCAATTCTGTCACGCTGCAACTCTGATACGTTACAACTCTGTCACGCTGCAATTCTGTCACGCTGCAATTCTGTCACGTTGCAATTCTGTCACGCTGCAATTCTGTCACGTTGCAACTCTGTCACGCTGCAACTCTGAGACGTTACAATTCTGTCACGTTGCAACTCTGATACGTTGCAATTCTGTCACGCTGCAATCTGTCACGTTGCAACTCTGTCACGTGCAATCTGACGTTCAACTCTGTACGTTCAATTCTGACGTTCAATCTGTCGTTCAATTCTGTCACGTTGCAATCTGATACTACAATTCTGACGTTCAATTCTGTCACGTTGCAATCTGAACGTTCAATTCTGTCACGTTGCAATCTGTACGTTGCAATCTGAACGTTCAATTCTGTCACGCTGCAATCTGACGTTCAATCTGACGTTCAATTCTGTCACGTTGCAATTGTACGTCAATTCTGTCACTTGCAATTCTGTACGTTCAATTCTGTCACGTTGCAATTCTGTACGTTCAACTCTGTACGTTGCAATTCTGTCACGTGCAATTCTGTCACGTGCAATTCTGTACGTTGCAATTCTGTCACGCTGCAATCTGACGTTCAACTCTGCGTTCAATTCTGTCACGTCATGCTAATTCTGTCACGTGCAATTCTGTACGTTGCAATTCTGTCACGTGCAATCTGAACGTTCAATCTGTACGTTCAATTCTGTCACGTGCAATCTGACGTTCAATTCTGTACGTTCAATTCTGTCACGTTGCAATTCTGTACGTTCAATCTGTACGTTGCAATTCTGTCACGTTGCAACTCTGATACGTTCAATTCTGTCACGTGCAATTCTGTACGTTGCAATTCTGTCACGCTGCAATCTGACGTTCAATCTGTACGTTAATTCTGTCACGTTCAACTCTGTACGTTCAATTCTGTCACGTTCAATCTGATACGTTCAATTCTGTCCGTTGCAATCTGTACGTTCAATTCTGTACGTGCAATTCTGTACGTTCAATTCTGTACGTGCAATTCTGTACTGCAATTCTGTCACGCTGCAATTCTGACGTTCAATCTGTACGTTCAATCTGTCACGCTGCAATTCTGTCACGTTGCAATTCTGTCGTCAATTCTGTCACGTTGCAATTCTGTCACGTTGCAACTCTGTACGTTGCAATTCTGTCCGTGCAATTCTGTCACGTGCAATCTGTCACGTTGCAATTCTGTCACGCTGCAATCTGTCATGCATTCTGTCACGTTGCAATCTGTACGTTGCAATCTGTCACGCTGCAATTCTGTCACGTGCAATTCTGTCACGTGCAATTCTGTCACGTTGCAATTCTGTACGTTGCAATTCTGTCACGTTGCAACTCTGTACGTTCAATTCTGTCACGTTGCAATCTGTACGTTTGTCACGTTGCAATTCTGTCACTGCAATCTGTACGTTGCAATCTGTACGTTGCAATTCTGTCACGTGCAATTCTGTACGTGCAATTCTGTCACGTTGCAATCTGTACGTTCAATCTGTACGTGCAATTCTGTCACGTGCAATCTGTCACGTTGCAATTCTGTCACTTGTACGTTGCAATTCTGTCACGTGCAACTCTGATACGTTGCAATTCTGTCACGCTGCAATTCTGTACGTGCAATTCTGTCACGTGCAATTCTGTCACGTGCAATCTGTCACGCTGCAATCTGTACGTCAATCTGTACGTCAATCTGTCACGTGCAATCTGTACGAATTCTGTCACGTTGCAATTCTGTACGCATTCAACTCTGTCACGTTGCAACTCTGTCACGCTGCAATTCTGTCACGCTGCAATTCTGTCACCGCAATTCTGTCACGCTGCAATTCTGTCACGCTGCAATTCTGTCACGTTGCAACTCTGATACGTTACAACTCTGTCACGCTGCAATTCTGTCACGTTGCAACTCTGATACGTTGCAATTCTGTCGCGCTGCAATTCTGTCACGTTGCAATGCTGTCACGCTGCAATTCTGTCACGTTGCAATTCTGTCACGTTGCAATTCTGTCACGCTACAATTCTGTCACGCTACAATTCTGTCACGCTACAATTCTGATACGTTACAATTCTGTTACGTTACAACTCTGTTACTTAAAGGATCAACTCTTAACTATTTTCACAAAAAAATGAAATTGTTGTTTAAAATTAAAAGTATTTTTGCACCCTTATAATCCTTCAACATTTCTTTTTTCTTTTTTTAACTGAATTTTGAATATAATTCATTTTCAGATGAAAAATATTTGCTCCAAGTGGATGGTTCTGTGAAGACATGGGTTTTGTTTTTTTATTTTTAAGCTATGCATAGGTTAAATATCATCTCAATTTCAAGTGTTGTAATGTAAGGACTGTTTGTCTAATGAAACAACGATTTTTCCTGTTATGATTTATTGTTATTTCTACACATTGCCTAATTTGTTTGTAACAGAGTTGACAAATAATTCTATAAAGAAATTAGTTTTTTCATTCAAAAGTAAAAAAGGAAGTAACTTGTGCTTGAATTATTAGAATTGAATATGTTTTCAATAAGATACTAGAAAGAAATGCATTTTTTCCTAACTTTTTGAAATACAAAATATATCTGCAATTATAGAATCACCCAGCTCACATAATCAGGCTTGTGCTGTGTTTAAGCTCCAGTGCAACAATTGCCTCATTGTAAAACAAAAATGCATTGCATGTATCATACATTTAGATGAGATAATTATACATTTTTGAAAAATGCATTAAAAAAGCCTCTTTCCACCCCTCAAATTAAAAAATATCCCCTACAAGAGTCACCTAAGAGAGGAATTCCCCCATTTTCACAAATGTAATTCAGGCCCTGAATGGATGTCTGTAAATATCCTGATTGGATCTAATATATACAATATTACAATGTTTGCAGCAGCGGGCGGTAACAGTCAGAAATTAAGAAAACACAGAACTGCTGAAGGAATTCTGTGTGTAATCTAGCATGACATTTACATTCTTTATTTCACTTAAAAACCAGCCCACAGTGCAAGCACAAAAAAATTTAAATTATTAACACCCCTATTTGAACATTAATTGAAGTAAGTTCATGCACTGCACATTTATGTAAACTTTCTAAAATCTAATCACATTTTTAAATAAAAACTTGTAAAATTTAACAATCATTTTGATAGGAATTAGTAATGTCTATTTTTTTTTCATTGAAAGTTATATAAGTTCATAATTCAAAATTCAATTACACCAGCAAGATGACCGTGGCACGTCACTGACCTAAATACAAACATGCCTGAAATATGATATTCCCATACAGACACATTCAGAAGATGTGTGAACTCTTTCATGACAATATAACATCACCGTCTCTAGATACACCTCCGTCATCAGTGGCTTTTAATATTCAACAATCTGAATATGGAGCCTCATTGAGACACCCATATCTCTGGGACTGAATGATGTAGGGCCTTGGAAATTAAAATTCCAAAAGAACATTTTACTAAGAAGTGCAATCTAAAATCATATTGCGATATCTTTAATACTTCTTGAGTTATAGGCATGCAAACTTTGGAAAAAGAGTATTTATGGCACTCAGGTATGTTCAATGCAGTAGTTTTGACAGAAGTAAACAAGATACATCTCTAGTTTCAACATTATTTGTTCTTCAGACATTCCTCTTTAAAAGAAAAGAAGTATCATATTTTTGCAAACTGACCCACTATTCGGTTTTTGACCATTGAAAAGGTGTACAATTTAACGATTTACTCCTGGAGCCATTTTGAAATCCCAATATCTCTGGAACCGAACCATATAGGGCGTTAATAATAAAGATGCCAAAAGGAAAGTTTGTTAAGAGCCAGTGTCTAAAAGGGCGTTAAGATATCTTTAATACTTCTTGAGTTACATGCATGCAAACTTTGGAGAAAAAACTTGAAAAGTGCCGTTTTCCTAGTTTTGAACGGTCACCATTGACACATACTGCAACACAGATTGCTAAAGTCAACAGATTCTACTAATAGACATATTAATCTCTGTGTAAAAATAACATTATGATGCTGCAATCTTTCTGAAGTCATATTAAACCCCCTGTAATTTGGCTCTGAATCTCAGGTGAATATTGTCATTTTGACCCCCCTCTACAAAATAGTAGATTACTCATTAAATATTCATGCATTACATTTAATATTTTGTGTAGCCATTCATCCACATTTGAACCGAGTGGACAGTGAAAATGCTGTAAATACAGACTGATAAAAACAATCAAACCTGCTTTAAAACCCAGCAACACAACTGTAGCGGTATAACTTTACAACAGCAACACTGCTTTAACAAAAGAGCAAAACAGCAAGATTTCTCTCATCGCTCTTGCGGTACGTTGATGTCATACACAGAACGTCTGTGCAGCGCTGCTTCAAGTCAAACACCTGTTGTGTTTTATTAGGAGATGCACAACAGTTGTTCTTTGGCTTTATAGGTAATATTTTCCTTTGCAAAATCAGACAATATTGTGTCTAATATACCACAATATAAACTTCTTAATATTGAATCGTTGCAAAAACATATCACATATTTGCAACTGGTCAGTGTTCAAAAAATGCAGGGAAAATCACTTTACGTAACCCGACAAGATACTGATATGCTGTCAAAAAAATCACATTTTCGAAAAAGAAAAACAAATCAGTCACTGACTTTCAAAGCTGCTGCATAACGAGGAGCTTGATAGAAATGTAGTGGAGTGAAAAGTACAATATTTGTCTTTCAGATGTAGTGAAGTTAAAGTCATAAGTTTCCAGAACATATAATACTCAAGTAAATGTACTCCACTTCTGTCCACCTCAGCAAACAGAATGAATCAACACTTTCTGGAAACACTGGTTTCATCGATCATTCTCCAGACTGAACAACAGCTAGTCATTTACTGAACAACACAGCAGTTCTCAAAGCTTCTCTTCTCATTATTCTCACCGAGTGTCCTCTGGAGTAACACACACACACACACACACACACACACACACTCACACAGTGTTCACACACACGCACGCACACACACACACACACACACACGCGCATGCACACACGCACACACACGCACAGTTTTCACATGCACACACACGCACGCACGCACACACACACACACTCACTCACACGCATGCACACGCACACACACACACACGCATGCACACACAGTGTTCACACACACAGTGTTCACACGCACGCACACACTCACTCACACACAAGTGTTCACACACAGTGTTCACACACACACACAGTGTTCACACCACAGTTTCCACCACACACACACAGTGTTCACACACACACACATGCGCACACACAGTTTTCGCACGCACGCACACACACAGTGTTCACACGCACACACAGTTTTCACACGCACGCACACACACACACACTCTCACACACACACACTGTCTCTCTCTCTCACACACACACACACAGTTCACACACACACACACACAGTTCACACACACAGTGTTCACACACACACACAGTTTTCACACGCACGCACACACACACACTCTCACACACACACACTGTCTCTCTCTCTCACACACACAGTTTTCACATGCACGCACGCGCGCACACACACACACAGTTTTCACATGCACGCACGCGCGCACACACACACACAGTTTTCACATGCACGCACACACACACACAGTTTTCGCACGCACACACACACACAGTGTTCACACACACCGTTTTCGCACGCACACACACACACTCTCTTATCACATCTGTGCTCTCACTCTCTCTCTCTCACACACACACACTCTCTCTCTCTCTCTCATCACATCTCTGTGCTCTCACTGGGTCACAACCACTGACTCATCTGTGTCTGAGACAAACCCTTCACTGACACAGAACTGAGAGCACGAGCCTCACATAAACATCTGCAATAATAACTTCAGAAACCCAGCTTAATAAATGAATGCAGATTTCTATCATCATATTGAGTATCTCCCTGTCGCTGCTGTGAGGTGTTTGTGATGGAGAGACTCTTTCTCTCCTCTAGCTGTCTGGAGCCCGATACCAGAGCTAGTCCTGAAGCAGATGAATGATAAACCAGTATGATGTGATTGACAGGTGCATGCACTGCTTATGAGATCAAGATGAAATATAGTGAACATTATTTGATGACTGGATCGTGTTTGATGCACATCTCAGACTGAATCAGGCGCATCTGCAGTCATGCATTGATGGACGAACCCGTTGTCAAATGAACCGCATCAGCACATAAACACGAGACTGCTGCACTGAACCGAAGGCCGTGTTTGTGCCGCTGATGATGGATGCTCACCGCTCGGCCGCCGCCGCTCCGTCGCTCCGGTTCATCCTCAAACACCGGACCGGTTCCGATCATCCCTCCATCGCTGTTCCTCGCAGACAGAGCCGCTGAGCTCCGGTTCGGTTCGGTTCGGTTGTCCTACATTCACAGACCCGTGTGAAGCTGCTTCTGGACTCGTTCAGGTTACATCTGACCTACATCAGCCGAACCTCATCAGAACCTCGGCTGTACTGCGCATGCGCGTCTCTCTCTCTCTCTCTCTCTGCGCTTTAATTAAAGAGTACAATAGAATCTCATTCACATTTACTGACCGCAGCATCACGAAATAATAACTGAGCAGAACTACAAACATTTCTATTTATGACATAACACTTAAGTGTTCATTTCATTTATTTAAAATATAGAAATTATTAAAAAATGTAATGCTTCTGGAAATGCCTTATGTATTGTGTGTATGATGACAGTTTATGTGTGATTCATTTCGGGAAGAAAGATGTTTCGGAATCTTTGCTTTATTTCTACTTTCTTGAATTTAGCCTAATTCCTGATTGGCTGTGAATCCGATTCAATGAATTTAAATGGCTTTTTTTTTAGTTCTGACTGCCTCACAGCTTTGCATATCACACACATGCACCACAATCACGATATTTTGTGATTCATTTCAAACACAATATTTTTCAAGCAATTGCAATCCAATTTAAACACACTCATATCTGATAAATAAGCACATTTATAGTAGTCCGCTTCATTATGAAGCTCCAAACTGAGGCTAAATCACTGTTTCTGAGTCTTATTTTTGAGTAAAGAGTAAAACACACAAGCTTATAGACATCCTGATTTGAATAAAAGGCATTTGATATGAAATGTATGCTTTTATTGTTATAATCGTGTAGATTGCTGTGTTTCCACCAGAGGGCGCTCTTCACAGAAAGCAGTGCTTTTTCAGTCCTGCTGATGGGGATTCAGTATAAACACCTGATTCAGATCAAAAGCTCATTAGAGAGAGCTTGATGAGCTCAGACTTCAGAAAGGAGAGACAAACTGAGCACTGAAAAGTGCTGTTTTCGAGCAGATCTGTGGCGTTGCAGTACCAGCAGAGACCAGCAGGCGTCTCCACAGCGCTCAGTCACTGTAAACATGAACCATCAGTGTTGAACTGAGCTCAGATGACGAGTGTCTGTGAGTCTTTATGAAGTCTCTGTTTCTCACAGGTGAAGCCGAAGCCTCTACACGTTCTTTCCGAAGGCGACCCGTGGGCCGGAGCGCGGCGCTCTGGGCTCGATCCCGTCAGAGATGATCCAGATGGCCGGGGTGTATCTGGCGCCCTCCATCACCACCCGGATCTCCTCGGCGCGGGCCATCTCCTCCAGCTCCGGGCTGGTCTCCGGACACCAGTCCACCATGAACTTGTCTCTGGCCTCGCACAGATTGATGGGCACCTCCTCGGGCTGCTGGCCGAACAGAGAGTCTGCCGAGAGACGAGGAGGAGATGGTTACCATCACAAACCTCCCAAACGCATCAGAAACTAAGCTGATCGTAGCTCCATTAGTGACTATGTTCTACAATCAACTTAGTGTTTGGGAAACACAGCCCTGATCTAAGACCGGTGATGCTGTGATCGAGTTTAACCAAAGAGTAGGCGTCTGTGACAGAATCAGTACTTCTCGATAGCTGTCTTTATATTTTAGGACGTGTAGGTGTCACTAGCTATGTTTCATGCACAAAATTGGAATATCACATAAAAAATTAGCGAATAAAGCACCGTTTCCATCAAAATTGTCTCTTCCTGATTAACTTGCACTAAATATCACAAAGAAAAATTACATTTGTTGCAGCAGGAGAAGGCACTCTATATAATAATTTTTAAATTCAATAAATCACGAGCTTCAGAGCACACAGACGAAACACGGTCATGTGATCTGTTTCCCGGAGCCTGCTGTTTGGGACACAGTTCTGGGAGTTAATTATAACGAAGCACTTTGACGAGACTTTGCTCAAGCATTTTACAATGACTAGCATTTCAGATGCTGTGCAACGAGATCGTAATTAACCAATCGATAACTGATTAATCAGGTTATGCTGTCTTATAGCGCAAAGTCACATGACTTTTTTGATGCGCATTAAGGAATTTATTAGGCAAAAGTGTCTCCATCGTTGTGTATGCGCATGTTTTCTTACCGGATACGACATTTATTCTACTTAGTTGAGCGCATAGGTTTTTTAAGCGCATTTTTAGAATTCATGCGCATTTTGGTATTTCCATCCAGCGTTTTTTATGCGATATCCCAAAATGCACATAAACATAGGGGGATGGAAACAGCTACTTGCTATCCCAGCAGACGTCTATTTAACGTCAGGCTGACGTCGGACAGACGTTGCATTTTGGTTGAAAATGAAAATCGGGTTGACGTCAATTTGACGTTGAATTAACGTTGGATTTTGGTTACACAACCTAAAAACAACAAAATCTCAACGTCAGCTGACGTCGGTATTGGACATCAATTTAACATTGACGTAGACGATGAATTTACATTGAATTTTGGTCACCCGACGTTGCAACCGGAATTTAACCAAATATCAACGTCTTATGACGTGTGCCTGCTGGGATGTTTCCATCACCCTGTTTTTATGCACATTTTGAAGTATCGCATCAGAAACGAGTGATGGAAACATAATATTTTGAAAAAAAGTTCGCTTGAGATAGTTTTTGACTTGTGTGAAAAAGGGTTAATGCGAATAATGGGAGATAGAAATGCATTTTGCAAATAAATTTCTCCATGCATATCAAAAAAATCACTTGAGATGGCAAAACCTGACTAACCGGCGGACCGATCTCGTTGCACAGCATCTGAAATGTTTTTATGGTCGTTCTGAGCTAAAAGTCTGTTCAAAGTGTTTCTGTATAAGTGTCTTACACGACTGTGTTCACATCCGCCTCCGAAAGCATTGACTGCATTCATTGTGCCTCGTCTGCTCGCTCTGAGGTGCAAGTCATTTATTTTATATATATATAAAGTATTATATTCAGAGGCTTCTCCTGCTTTTCTTAGTGATATTTAGTGCCTTTTTATCAGGAAGTGATGTTTTTATCAGATGCAAATGTTTTATGCGATATTCCAATTTTGCACAAGGATGGAAACCCGGTTACTAATTTGGGAGGAGATTGGCTTAAGAGAGTTTGAAAAGCCTTAAAGGGACAGTTCACCCAAAAATGAAAGCTCAGTCATTAATTACTCACCGTCATGTCGTTCCAAACCCGCAAGACCTCCGTTCATCTTCAGAACACAAATTAAGATGTTTTGATGAACTCCGAGAGCTCTCTGAGCCTCCATAGACAGCAATTAACACGATCAAGGCTCAGAAACATAGCAAAGACATCGTTAAAATAATCCACGTGGCTCAACCGTAAGCAACAAGAATACTTTTTGTGTGCAAAGAAGACAAAAATAACAACTTTATTTAACAATTCGTCTCCTCCGCGTCACCCTATAGCACCATTTTGGAGAGAATCACATACATAAACAACGTATGTACGCGGATACGCTTTACGTAGTTTACGCTTTGATCTGAACGTAAAGCGTATTCGCGTACATACGCTGCACACGTTGTTACCAACGGAGGTCTTACGGGTTTGGAACGATATGAGGGTGAGTAATTAATAACATAATTTTAATTTTTGTGTGAACTATCCCCTTTATTAGGTTGGACTTGCAGAGCTAAACTGTCTCACCGGTCAGGTCGTGAATCAGGTCTTTGATGAGGTGACCGATGATGGCGTAGAGCGTCGCCACGATGACGATGGAGGCCAGGATGATGTAGAAGATGTGAATGGGCAGAGTGATGGCGTCTCGAGCAGGTGGGATGTAATTCTTGAAGAACACCTCCTCCTCAGCAGAAGGGGGCAGCAGAGGAGGCTCATGTGGGCCGGTCATCACGCTCTTATCCAGAACCTCAACACAATCTTACAGTTAACACCAGTACAAGAACAACTGAGCCTAACCAAACCTTAACCATAACCCTGCTGCCTAAAGATCAATGAGCTGATCACAGCACAGATTGCTTCTTAGCAGTCATAATACACTATATTGCCAAAAGTATTGGCACCCCTTCTAATGAACAGGTTTAGTAATTTCTATGAGTACAAATCTTAATGTTAAAGCATATAATGATATTCTAGGAAATTGTGTGCTTCTAATATTATAGCAACAGTTTGGACTCTTTTCTATTCTAACATGACAATGTCTCTGTGTATAAGACAAGGTTCAAAAAGAAAATGATTGATTGAGTCAGTGTGGAAGAACTTGACTGGTCTGCATAAAACCAAGTCCTAATCCCAGTTTAACACCTCTGGTGTGACTGTAAATGCACAAAAACTCATCACCAAACACCAATGACTTGTACATATGGGTTCAGTCATTTTAGACACTTACAAAACTGTTGCAACAGAGATGGAAATACAATTTTTAAATACATGAATTATGTTCCCATAGTTTTGGAAGTGCATTTTTCTGTTCTAAAGAAGGGGGTGCCAATACTTTTGTCTATATAGTGTATGTACAAGTCATTGGTGTTTGGTGATGAGTTTTTGTCTCAAGGTCTGCATTTACAGTCACACCAGAGGTGTTAAACTGGGATTAGGACTTGGTTTTATGCAGACCAGTCAAGTTCTTCCACACTGACTCAATCAATCATTTTCTTTTTGAACCTTGTCTTATACACAGAGACATTGTCATGTTAGAATAGAAAAGAGTCCAAACTGTTGCTATAATATTAGAAGCACACAATTTCCTAGAATATCATTATATGCTTTAACATTAAGATTTGTACTCATAGAAATTACTAAAGTAGTCAAACCTGTTCATTAGAAGGGGCGCCAATACTTTTGGCAATATAGTGTATCTCTCGATAGTTGCACAACAAAACACTCAAAACACTTTTATCATGTCAGTATATTATAGACATTTTTAAGCACCTATAAATGTAATTCTGTTTAACCTCAAACACACTATAAGCGTGTGGTACGCTTGTGAAAGTGTGGATCTGCAGCTCAATACATACCGTCCAGATGAGAGTTTGTTCACAGGCCAGAGACGGAGAAATCATAGACGTCCATGTCGTTCCTTTCCTCTGAACCTCCAGCAGCGAGTGAAGAATAAAGGATGGAGGTGTTGATGTGCAGCGCTGTGATTAGCTGAGACGCTCAAGGTCACAGGCTTTATCTGCACATATTATCCAGCTTTGAGACGGCTTACAGACTGGTTATGGTTATAGTTAATCGTGAACTGAGAGAACAAGTAAACACAGTACTCGACTTATGAAGATAAAACCTCATGAATGATGTTCTAGCAGCAGCTGGATTAAACCAGTACATGATAAACATAGTTGATAATGAAACTAGCTCAGATTTAGTTTAACATGATGTATTTAATTCTTCTGATTTTGGGGTGATTCAGAACTGAACGTCTCACATGTTTCTGACCTTATTGACTCAGACAGGCATTAGAATAATCCATAACTCATAAAGATGAATCAGACACAACAAGCTGTTAGTTCCTAATGAGGAGAGGCTTTAATGCTAGATCTCATTTGCATCATCACAGTCCCAAAATATAACTATCCCAGAATTCATTTTAATGGCGTTACAGTACATTACATTGATGACATCACAACGATCACATGACCTCGCCCTGTTTTCATTCTCATTATCTACGCTTTGCTTTTCTACAGCAGCAAAAAGAGCTGATAAAAACATCGTAAAGACGGAGTGCAAACATGAAAGCCAGAGTAGTGACGGCTGGCACAGACTCATAGAGATGTGATGTAATGAAGGCCGGATGCTGTGTGATGATGGAGCTCGGTGAATCCCGGCAGAAGACCGGCTCGCTCTTCATCCAGACGAACACGATCCTCTTCACAGCCGCGCTCAACATCACCGGCTTCGGGTTTAGAGCCAAAGACCCAGTCTGACGAGAGACGAAGAAAACCATTCAGTGAAGGAACAGACATGAAAACATGGGCCACAACACACACTGCTTATATTATAACCCATATACACTGCCCTCCAAAAGTTTGGGAAAATGGGGTTTTGTACAATATTGGCATGAATCCTTTTTAATTTGTGTTAATTTTGCACTGATAAGGGACAACACAAACTACGAAAACATATTTTATTACATAAACAGTTTATACATAGAAAAAACTTAAATTTAATATTTGTAAACTATCTTGTGTTCTAATTGGTTCATTGTATTCTAAACTTAATTGGCAATCAATTGTTGAAGCTATTAAGGTGTGCTGAGCCAAAAATCAAGTTTAAACCAGTAACCAGGCATCACAGCATGTCTGACTTTGACATGTATATATTGCCATTATTATGTTTTATTGCTGGTCTTCAATGATAATGTCAAGTTACTTTAATGTACAGTATTTGCACCCAAAAATTATAAGGATTTATGCTGATATCGTCCAAAACCACACTTTGCCAGGAGTGTTTCCAAACTTTTGGAGGGCAGTGTGCATTCATATTTAAGCTAAATATCAGTCCCTTGAATATTTAAATGTTTACACTCATTTTTTTTTAGTTGGTACATTCAGTTCATATCGACCTAAATGCATGAGTGCTCGTGTGTGATTAATAGTTTGTGTGGAAACGTGTTCATGCAGCAGCTGTTTACTCATTTAATGGCACAAAAACATCAGATGACTCTAAAAACACTCAGGAAACAATAATGAACACGCTTCTAACTTCACAGATGTGATCGTATACGTGTAAAGAGCTGCGCGTTTGCTTCAGCATCAGTTAAAGTTTGCAGCTTTTGTAATAGTTGAGTTTGAATCCGTCAATCATCCTCAGTGTGACAAGATTGATCTCAAATATCATACGTTCAAGAGCTCAAATGTGCAGAAGATGCCGGAAAAGCATAGGAGGATTTTCCTGAAGAACAGTTTAATGATCAGGACAAACAGAGACACAAAACATACAGACCATCAGATGAGAATGGAGACATGTGGACCACGTGGCAATATCTGTGATGTGAAAGACCTCCATCGGGACATAAAAGAACAATGTTTTATGTTGAGCACAGATTAAGAGTCAGAAAGAAGGAGACACACACCTGAGTCTGAACCCAAATCAGACACAAAGCATCAAAGACGTCCAACAAAACAAAGACTTACAGCAGAAACACGACACAACACCGGGAGAGCATCACGCCACCAACGAGCCGCCGCGGACGGTACCTGCCAGGTCATGAAGCAGGTCATCGATCAGGTGACCCACGATCGCGTATGTGACCACAACCAGCAGCAGCAGCCCCACAGCGACGTACAGAACGTGCGGCGGCACAGAGAACGAGTCGCGCGCCGGAGGCCTGTACTCCAGGAACAGAGACCGCAGCAAACGCTGAGGAGCCACGGCCCTACAGAGCCGCTCTTCTGAACCCACTTCTGAGACCATGTATCTGACCAACTCATCTGAACCAGACGAGGAGACGAGAGAGTCCATGTCTCTGACCAACACATCTGAACCAGACGAGGAGACGAGAGAGTCCATGTCTCTGACCAACACATCTGAACCAGACGAGGAGACGAGAGAGTCCATGTCTCTGACCAACACATCTGAACCAGACGAGGAGACGAGAGAGTCCATGTCTCTGACCAACACATCTGAACCAGACAAGGAGACGAGAGAGAGTCCATGCCTCTGACCAACACATCTGAACCAGACAAGGAGACGAGAGAGAGTCCATGTCTCTGACCAACACATCTGAACCAGACAAGGAGACGAGAGAGAGTCCATGTATCTGACCAACACATCTGAACCAGACAAGGAGATGAGAGAGTCCATGTCTCTGACCAACACATCTGAACCAGACGAGGAGACGAGAGTCCATGTATCTGACCAACTCATCTGAACCAGACGAGGAGACGAGAGAGTCCATGTATCTGACCAACACATCTGAACCAGACGAGGAGACGAGAGAGTCCATGTATCTGACCAACACATCTGAACCAGACGAGGAGACGAGAGAGTCCATGTATCTGACCAACTCATCTGAACCAGACGAGGAGACGAGAGAGTCCATGTCTCTGACCAACACATCTAAACCAGACAAGGAGATGAGAGAGTCCATGTCTCTGACCAACACATCTGAACCAGACAAGGAGACGAGAGAGAGTCCATGTCTCTGACCAACACATCTGAACCAGACAAGGAGACGAGAGAGAGTCCATGTATCTGACCAACACATCTGAACCAGACGAGGAGACGAGAGAGAGTCCATGTCTCTGACCAACTCATCTGAACCAGACAAGGAGACGAGAGAGTCCATGTCTCTGACCAACTCATCTGAACCAGACGAGGAGATGAGAGAGTCCATGTCTCTGACCAACACATCTGAACCAGACGAGGAGATGAGAGAGTCCATGTCTCTGACCAACACATCTGAACCAGACGAGGAGATGAGAGAGTCCATGTCTCTGACCAACACATCTGAACCAGACGAGGAGACGAGAGAGTCCATGTCTCTGACCAACACATCTGAACCAGACGAGGAGATGAGAGAGTCCATGTCTCTGACCAACACATCTGAACCAGACGAGGAGACGAGAGAGTCCATGTCTCTGACCAACACATCTGAACCAGACGAGGAGACGAGAGAGTCCATGTCTCTGACCAACACATCTAAACCAGACAAGGAGATGAGAGAGTCCATGTCTCTGACCAACACATCTGAACCAGACAAGGAGACGAGAGAGAGTCCATGTCTCTGACCAACACATCTGAACCAGACAAGGAGACGAGAGAGAGTCCATGTATCTGACCAACACATCTGAACCAGACAAGGAGATGAGAGAGTCCATGTCTCTGACCAACACATCTGAACCAGACGAGGAGACGAGAGAGTCCATGTATCTGACCAACACATCTGAACCAGACGAGGAGACGAGAGAGTCCATGTATCTGACCAACTCATCTGAACCAGACGAGGAGACGAGAGAGTCCATGTCTCTGACCAACACATCTGAACCAGACAAGGAGACGAGAGAGTCCATGTATCTGACCAACTCATCTGAACCAGACGAGGAGACGAGAGAGTCCATGTATCTGACCAACACATCTGAACCAGACGAGGAGATGAGAGAGTCCATGTATCTGACCAACACATCTGAACCAGACAAGGAGACGAGAGAGAGTCCATGTCTCTAACCAACACATCTGAACCAGACAAGGAGACGAGAGAGAGTCCATGTCTCTGACCAACACATCTGAACCAGACAAGGAGACGAGAGAGGGTCCATGTCTCTGACCAACACATCTGCCGTTCAGAAAACCAGAACGAGAGACAGAGACATGTAGGGCAGCACACTTAATTACAGATCACGACGTACAGAAGATAAAGAAGATTTGAAAGTTTTCTAATAACAAACAATATCTGGCTGGATTACAGGGGAACGATTGAGCTGCAGAGGAGAAGATTAAGCCTGTTTTAATCAAAATCCTGAATCACCAGCGGACAGAACATTCCCAAGATTACCAGAGATTCCCATCCAATCCAGCAAAGGAGAGAATAACGGGAACGATTCGACTGAAAGCAGACCTGCAGCACCAGCATCACACGATCACAGAAACCCTTCACTGACAGACTCTACTGTAATGAACTGATGGATCCGTACTCAAACGCAGATCTTACCTTGACACTTAATGTGCTCGTGATCTAAGACTAGACTCCTCATGCTACCGAGCCGCTCTATCTACTCGGATGGATGAACTTCATCTGGATCCTCCGAGTTTAACCTCATGAGCTCGTGAATGAGAAACGTCCATTCCACGATTGTTATGGCGATGTTGCAGACGACGATCATAATCGTGATCGGGTGCAGCATGCTGGCCTCAGACAGGAGTCTTCTAATCTAACACACACGCCGCTGGAGTCAGTCTCTTCTGCTGTAATCCACTGAGCGCATTCCAAAACGCTGTCATATGCATCTCCAAAACTAATCCAACTGTTTATCTAATAAGTCTTCTGTAAACACATCCCATAATGCACTGCTTCCAAACCCCTCCTGGACCCCCAGCAGACAGTCTCTGTAATGAGCAGAATCAGGTGTGAGATAAAGTGACCAGCAACTCTCTCAAGTCCATCCAGCACCATTAGTGCCTCCATGACAAACATTATTTGACCTTCTTTTAGATGCATAGAAATGCATTCGTTTTTCATCAGATTATTAATTTGCACATCCCCATTCATCATATAAAAATGCTTCGTGCATTTGAGAAAATACTTAAGTACACCTCAATCATTCTGAACATAACGATCACAAAACTTTTAAAGAGACGGGTTATAAGTGTTTTCCTCCTGTTATAATGCAGCGCTGAAGGTTTAATAATGATAATAATAAGCACAGCACATGTTTAAGACTGTGATTGAGAAGCCATATTTGTTGACTTAATCTGAATATTCATGAACTGTCATCATTGGGGCCCCGGGCCCTGATTTCTCAAGTTTAGCAGAAACTTTGTCAAATGAAATGACTGGAAAAGACACCATTTCCTACCGGATAAGTCCTTTCTTAAATCTAGAGAGTTAAACACATAAACAATTAATAATCTATTCATACAGTAATGATTGTGTAAGTGAAGGACAGTTGAGACTGTTTTTCTCTTACCTGTGAATAAAAACGCACTCCATGATTCCCAAACAGTGCTTTTTGTTGCAGAATAAACTGGACAGAAAGCTTCTTAATGAAGGGAAATCTCTCTGTAGCTGCGGGCGTCTGATCAGAGAAGCTCTACGAACTAACGAGGACTGCGTGAGATCTACTGACGAACTCTATGCCGGAGACACGGACGCTCTGGCCTCCTCCGTCTCTGCCTCTTTGAGGAAGACCTCGGACATCAAGAAGGTCCAGAAGATGATGGTCATGGAGCTGTTGATGACGACTATGAAGATCATGAGTGGATGCAGCATGCTGGCGTCGGTGGAGGAGCTTTCTCTGAACAGAAGCGTGAGACGAGCGTCCGTCTCTCCAGAGACACAGATAATCCGGCTAATAATGACAGCTTCAGCGGTCATCAACACCACACATCATCATTATATGACCACACGCTCTCATCTACAGGTCTTCAGACGACCCTTGACCCTAATACACCCACCTTCCCTTATATTCCCTCAAGACAACAGGAGATATAATCCTGAGCCAGATTTCACCGCTTATTCCTAATCTAAAGCCTCACAGAGACAGATGGCGTGTTATGATGAGCAGCGTTAAAGGGATACTTCACACAGAAATGATCGTTCTGTCATTGTTTACTCGAACCCGTGTGACGTGAGGAAGACAAATGAAGACATTCTGAAGATAGATTGACCCCGTTGAGTTTTATTGTATTGACAAAAACATGAAACATGTTACTTTACAAACATCACACAGAATATGACTGTTACAACCCTGGCTCTGGGGAAGCAACAAAGGACACAAAACAGGTTAACCAATAAAAATAAAGTTTATTAAGAAACAAAAAGGGGAAAAAGAAGGGACTGTGATGAAAACAAGCCCAGCTAACCCTAAGCCTCTCTCCAGGTGTCAGCAGTTAACTAGCTGGTCACAGGTGAGCAGAGGAGGATTTTCCTGAAGAACAGTTTAATGATCAGGACAAACAGAGACTCGTGAACATCCATCACGAAACACTCTGTGAGAGACACAGGCCTGAGTGAATCTCTTCTGCTGTAATCCACTGATCGCATTCAAAAACGCTGTTCGGACAGCAACAGGCTACAAGCCTATAGTACAGGTGACTGACAATGACCCCTCCCTACCAGATAACCTTGTTTGAGATCACAGACAACAGAGCAGCACTCCAGCTGACGGCTGACGGCAGACAGCGTGAAGAGGGTTTTTTCTAACATTAACCCCCGGAAGGCTGCTGGTCCAGATCATATTCCAGGTTGTGTGTTGAAGGAATGTTCAGAACAGTTGAAGGATGTCATATTTAACATCTCTCTTAGCCAAGAGTGCCCATCAGTTTTAAAAGCCCCACACGGGGAAGTCGTGGCCTAATGGTTAGAGAGTCGGACTCGTAGTTCAAAGGTTGCGGGTTCGAGTCTCGGGTCCGGCAGGAATTGTCGGTGGGGGGGAGTGAATGTCCAGCACTCTCTCCACCGTCAATACCACGACTGAGCAAGCCACCGAACCCCCAACTGCTCCCCGGGCTGCCCACTGCTCCGGTGTGTGTGTGTGTGTGTGTGTGTGTGTGTGTGTGTGTGTGTGTGTGTGTGTGTGTGTGTGTGTGTGTGTGTGTGTGTGTGTGTGTGTGTGTGTGTGTGTGTGTGTGTGTGTGTGTGTGTGTGTGTGTGTGTGTGTGTGTGTGTGTGTGCGCACTTTGGATGGGATAAATGCAGAGCACTAATTCCGAGTATGGGTCACCATACTTGATCGTATGCCACGTCACTTAATACCCAAGACGCCAAATCCAGACTACCGTCCGGTAGCCTTGACCCCGATAGCTATGAGCAGCTTGTCATGAATCATATGCCTCCCAACTAGTTTGGACCCATTACAATTTGCATATAAAGCGAACCAGTCTACGTTTCTGCTCCACCTCACTTTGACACACCTAGGAACACTTATGCCAGAATCTTGTTAATTGATTTTAGCTCTGCGTTTAATACAATCTTGCCACAATAGCTTATTGAAAATTGTTGTTGCTGGGTGTGGATCCTGGCATATCCTCCTGAGACCCCCCCCCCCCCCAAAAAAAGCTTTGTTAATTTAGTATCTTTTCATGTCATTACATTGTTTAGAACATAAGAAAAAAATGGAAAAATAAAATTTTTGAAAAATTATATTTTATTCATATTTTATTCCATGTCCTCTGTAGAGGACACTAGGACTCAGTTTTTCTAAAAATAAAATGGCATGAATAGACATCAAAAAGGCAATCACCAATCAATTTTTAGGTTTCAGGATTGTTTTATTATAAACTAGGATGATTCTCAACTATGTTATAAAATATATAACAAAATTATTTGATATACAATTTTGTTTTATGCAATATGTGTGTAAAAATTTCCATAAACTGGTTTTCTCATTAAACACAGTGTATCTATACACAGTATCTAATTTGCATATTAATGTGTTGCTGTTGGGACAGCATGTTGAAAAATTAATTGGAGTAATGGGAGTAATAACTGACCAGATTTTCATAATAATATCTAATATTTCATAAGCAAATTAATATATAATTTATTTCCTATTCAATTGTTATGTCTCCCAAAATGTGTAATAAATATGTTTTTAGTCCTGGACGTGTATGAAATTATGTCCTGTTTCATAACAGCAAGTCATATTTGAATTTGAAAACCCATAACATTTTCCTGAGATGTTGCTTCATGACAAACAATATGAAAATTATTCAGATTTAAATGACAATTACAAAATATAATCATATTTCCATACGGATGTAAAAAACATTCACTAAATTAAATTTATCCATCTTTAAAGACCTAGTAGAGGGTGATGTCATGATGAAACATCCAATCATTTAGTATCTCTATAAAGCCCTGAATGTGCTCTGTGCAGGACATCCAGACTTAACACTGTGACATGTGAGGTCTCAGAGAAATACACTACAATATAATGTCCACTACAGAGGCACAAACTACATATCTGGGTCTCAGGAGGATATGCAGATGGGTTTTGGACTTTTTGACTGAGAGACGGCAGACAGTCCGATTGGGCAGCACAACATCTGATTACAGTGAGCACAGGATCACCACAAGGGTATGTACTGAGCCCTTTACTGTTTACGTTGCTAACGCATGACTGTTCTGCGAGTTTCAGTACTATAAAGTTTGCGGACGACACCACAGTTGTTGGCCTCGTCACTAACAACGATGAGTCTGGATATAGACGGGAGGTGGAGCAGCTGACAGAGTGGTGTAAAATACACAACCTTTCCCTTAACACCAATAAGACCAAGGAGATGGGTGTGGATTTCAGGAAGACTGGTCATCTGCACCATCTCCCACTGACCATCAATGGTACACAGTGTCAAGTTCCTGGTTCGGATGAGTTGACCTCCAGTGACAACACCAATGCTGTCCTCAAGCACGGCTTCACTCTCTCCGCAGACTGAGGAAGGTGGATCTTCCCATCCCAGCCATCATTATGTTCTACAGAGGCACTATTGAAAGCTGTATCTCCTCCTGGTTTGGTAATAGCACAGCAGAGGAGAGACATAAACTGAACAGGATAGTAAGGACTGCTGGAAATATTATTGCCGTGTTTGCAGGACATCTATACTGAACGCTGCATGCACAGAGCAAATGGCATTATAAAGGACTCCACTCATTTCTTTCATGGCATGGTCACACTCCTGCAGTCTGGTAAAAGATACAGACATATCAGATCAAGGACTTCTAGGCTGTTAAACAGCTTTTCCCCAAAAGCTATCAGACTGCTTAACTCGAGAATATGAACTGCACTTAAAAGACTGTATTTTTAAATTCTATTTTAGTTTATTTATTAGTACTCTTATTTATTAGATTTAGATTGCACTGAATTACTGAGGTGTGGACGTGTGAAACATAATTTGGTTTTTATGTGACGCATAAAAATGACAATCTGAATCGGTCATATGCATCTCCAAAACTAATCCAACAGTTTATGTAATAAGCATTCTGTAAACACATCCCATAATGCACTGCTTCCAAACCCCTCCTTGACCCCCAGCAATGACCAGCAACTCTCTCAAGTCCAAACGGCACCATTAGTGTCTCAATGACAAACATTATTTGACCTTCTTTTAGATGCATAGAAATGCATTCGTTTTTCATCAGATTATTAATTTGCACATCCCCATTCATCATATAAAAATGCTTCGTGCATTTGAGAAAATACTTAAGTACACCTCAATCATTCTGAACATAACGATCACAAAACATGTTTTTAAAGAGACGGGTTATAAGTGTTTTCCTCCTGTTATAATGCAGCGCTGAAGGTTTAATAATGATAATAATAAGCACAGCACATGTTTAAGACTGTGATTGAGAAGCCATATTTGTTGACTTAATCTGAATATTCATGAACTGTCATCATTGGGGCCCCGGGCCCTGATTTCTCAAGTTTAGCAGAAACTTTGTCAAATGAAATGACTGGAAAAGACACCATTTCCTACCGGATAAGTCCTTTCTTAAATCTAGAGAGTTAAACACATAAACAATTAATAATCTATTCATACAGTAATTGAAGGACAGTTGAATACATTAGAAACATGAGACTGTTTTTCTCTTACCTGTAAATAAAAAAGCACTCAATGATTCCCAAACTGTGCTTTTTGTTGCAGAATAAACTGGACAGAAAGCTTCTTAATGAAGGGAAATCTCTCTGTGGCTGCGAGAAGCTCTACGAAGCCGTGAGAGACTAACGAGATCTACATGCTGACGACTCTACGCCGGAGACACGGCCGCCTCGGCTCTGGCCTCCTCCGTCTCTGCCTCTTTAAAGAAGACCTCCGCCATCAAGAAGGTCCAGAAGATGATGGACATGAAGGTGTTGACGATGACCATGAAGATCATGAGTGGATGCAGCATGCTGGCATCGGAGGAGCTTTCTCTGAGCAGCAACGAGACGAGCGTCCGTCTCTCCAGAGACACAGATAATCCGGCTAATAATGAGAGAGCGACCGCAAACACGTGAGCTGAGGACCACAGACAGCTTCAGCGGTCATCAACACCACACATCATCATTATACGACCACACGCTCTCATCTACAGGTCCTGAACTTCAGACGACCCTTGGCCCTAATACACCCACCTTTCCTTATATTACTTCAAGACAACAGGAGATATAATCCTGTGCCAGATTTCACCGCTTATTCCTAATCTAAAGCCTCACAGAGACAGATGTGTTATGATGAGCAGCGTTAAAGGGATACTTCACCCAGAAACTTAACAAAGATCTTCAACAGATGACTGGAACTGTGCGAAGTCTCTTCATGCTTCAAACGCTCCACCATCATCCCCGTCCCAAAGAAATCCAAAATTACAGGACAGCCTGTGGCTCTAACGTCTGTGGTCATGAAGTCATTTGAAAAACTGGTGCTGGCCCACCTGAAGGACATCACTGGACCCTTGCTGGATCCTCTTCAGTTTGCAAACAGGTCTGTGGACGATGCAGTCAACATGGGACTGCATTATGTTCTACAACATCTAGACAGACCAGGGGCTTATGTGAGGATCCTGTTTGTTCTTCAGCTTGGCCTTTAACACTATCATTCCAAACCGCCTCCTGCCCAAACTAACTCAGCTCTCCGTGCCCACCTCCATCTGTCAGTGGATCACCAGCTTTCTGACAGACAGGCAGCAGCTTGTGAGGCTGGGAAAATACACATCCAGCACCCGCACCATCAGCACTGGAGCTCCTCAGGGCTGTGTTCTCTCCCCACTGCTCTTCTCCCTCTACACCAACGACTGCTCATCTAAAGACCCCTCTGTCAAGCTCCTGAAGTTTGCAGACGACACCACACTGATCGGCCTCATTCAGGACGGTGACGAGACTGTCTGGTGCAGTCTTAACAACCTGGAGCTAAACACTCTCAAAACAGTGGAGATGATCGTGGACTTCAGGAGAAACCCCTGGAGACCCCAGGAGAAATTTAGCCACATTCGGCCCGATTACGGACCATAAGGGCTGGTCTGATTTTGTCTGAGATATGGCCATGCAGACCTGGACCAGTTTAGGTTGAGTGCTGGGGGTGGGTCTCCGTTTACAATGTGGTAAATAGTATGTAGCAGTGTCACTTAAACATAATATATTTTACCTGCCCATGTTGTTATATTCTTAGTGTATTAATATATTTTTTTAACTTTTATCCAACATTCTCTTTTTTTCTTTAACTACATTTGGAAATGAATGATTTAATTCATATAATGAAACAAGCTTAAAGTGAATGCTAACAAATTCTTCCAAAGGTATGTTCCAAATGTTACCAGAGTTACCATTCATGTTATCAGTCTGAGATTGTCTGAATAACCATACGTGTCATTGTCTCTTCCCCTTTTTGGCTCTCTTTCTATCAATCTGTCCCTCTTTTAAGGTATGCTTACTTGAGGAAGCTCCTGGAGTTTTTTCATTGTGTCATTTTTATACTTGGGGCAGGGGAAAGGAGCACATATGGATGTTATGGGGTAGTATGTGGGGATGTCATGAAAATAAATGGTGTAAGGGCCAAACCCTTAATCTTTCTAAAGGTGACATATTTAGTTGACATGCATAAGTACATGTAGGCTTAACAAGGACACTGTAAAATATATATTTTATTTTAGTTGGAAGTAAATGCCATCTTAAGGACTTTAAGGTAACAATGTCATTTTGTGGAAAAAATAATTATTCAAAGTTTTATATAAAAACTGGAGGGAGTCTAAAATACACGTATTTTAGAAGTTGTAATTCTGTATGAGTAAGTGTAAGTATATATAAATTTTTATTATTATTTTTTTTTTTATTTAGTGAACAAGATTAGTACTGGCTAGGTGTCGGCATGATTGTGACCCAGTGTCGGCTCAGTTTCTTCACCCAGTGTTGGACCAGTGCCGGCTAAGTGTACCATTTTGGTTGGTGTGATTGTGGCCCAATGCCGGTGGTGTTGGCTCAGTTTCAGTACCCAGACTCGGGCCAGTACTGGCTAAGTGTTTCAATTCTTGTCGGCGTGATTGTGGCCCAATGCCGGCAGTTTTGGCAGCCGGACTCGGGCCAGTGTATTTGGGCCGATTCTGGGGCGTCATTCATCCCATGTCCATGCCGAGTCTGGCAACTGCAGCCGGGCCGAGTTATTTCTTCCGGCCTGCCGGATCTGGCCATTATCGGGCCAAACCGTTTTGGCTACCTGGGTCTCCAAGAACTGTACTTATCCAGAGTGAGCAAAAGGGCTGGTAAAATCACTCTGGACCCCTCACATCCAGCACACTCCTTCTTTGAACTGCTGCCGTCTGGTCGACGCTACAGAGCTCTGAGCACCAGAACGACCAACACAGGAACAGTTTCTTCCCTCAGACAACCCATCTCATGAACACTTGACATTAAACGTGGAACACACACTATTTCTCTAACACACATTAGTCTACATTTCAATTGCACAAAATATACCTGTACATACAAAACTGTTACTTATTATTTTTAATTCTTCTTTTTATTATGTTTTTTTGTTCTATTACTGTCATTCTGTTGCACTGCAGTAGCTGCAGTTATATGTGTAAACATACCTGGCAATAAAGCTCATTCTGATTCTGAAATGATCGTTCTGTCATCGTTTACTCGAACCCGTGTGACGTGAGGAAGATGAATGAAGACATTGTGAAGAATGATTGACCCCATTGAGTTTTATTGTATTGACAAACACATGAAACATGTTACTTGAAGGAGTGCAGATCTACAACAGCCCTCATAATAATGTTAATTATATTTCTTGAATAATTAATTATCACAGTTACATTCATGCATGTTGACTATGGCTTTAGTCTGCATTTGTACTCTCTAAGAAGCTGATCTCATTGTGTGTGTAGTTAACCATATTTGATAATATTCAGGGCAACCTTGAAGTACAGATAAGTGTTCTCTGTGTATGTGTATCTTTGCAGCTAGATACAGAGAGAGAGAGAGAGAGAGAGAGAGAGAGAGAGAGAGGAGAGAGAGAGAGAGAGAGAGAGGAGAGAGGGGGAGAGAGAGGAGAGAGAGAGAGAGGAGAGAGAGAGAGAGAGAGAGAGAGAGAGAGAGAGAGGGGGAGAGAGAGGAGGAGATCATAATGTCCAGGGTAACAGATATACGTCTCTGGAGAGACCTACTGTGTCTGACCTCTGATCAATTGTCTTCAATATAATCACTAGAAGATATGCTTCGAGTTTAACGTCCATGTGAGGAGATCTAGCAACCAGAATCTTGCTTAGTTATGTATTGACGTAACTAGTGACCTCTGTTAGAGTATACTATCGGTGTCTAGAACATGTACACAGAGCGGCCTATGAACTCAGCCATGAACTATGCCACAGCCATATCACCCTGCAGCCCAAGACTGGTTGCCCACTGAAGCTAAGCAGGGTTGAGCTGGTCAGTACCTGGATGGGAGACCTCCTGGGAAAACTAGGTAGCTGTTGGTAGAGGTGTTAGTGAGGCCAGCAGGGTGCTCACCCTGTGGTCTGTGTGGGTCTAACACCCCAGTATAGTGACGGGGACACTATACTGTCAAAAGAGCACCGTCTTTCGGATGAGACGTTAAACCGAGGTCCCGACTCTCTGTGGTCATTAAAAATCCCATGACACTCATCGTAAAGAGTAGGGGTGTAACCCGGTGTCCTGGACAAATTCCCTCCACTGGCCCTTGTCAATCATGGCCTCCTAATAATCCCCTACACTTGATTGCTCTATCTCTCTCTCCTCTCCACCTGTAGCTGGTGTGTGGTGAGCGCACTGGCGCGTTGTCCTGTGGCTGCCGGCGCATCATCCAAGTGGATGCTGCACACTGGTGCTGGTTGAGGAGAGACCCCCACATGATTGTAAAGCGCTTTGGGTGTACAACAATACACAATAAAGCGCTATATAAATGCTTCATTCATTCATTCAACTCATCACGTGTTCAAGCTGACTTCTGCGGATGAAACTGCAAACTATGTTCTTCAGTAAATCTTTCTTTCATTTATCGCATCTCTGACTCCTGGTCTTTGTTCATCATACCTGGTCCTTGGGTCTTAACTGTAATTCCCCAACATACTGTACATACATCACACAGAATACACTGTTACAACCCTGGCTCTGGGGAAGAAGCAACAAAGCACACAAAACAGGTTAACCAATAAGTTTATTAAGTAACAAAAAGGGGGAATATAAGGGACTGAAGGATCAGGACTAACCCTAACCTCTCTTCAGGTGTCAGCAATGAACTAGCTGGTCACCGTTGAGTTGAACTAGTAATACAGAGAACTAGGAAAAAACAAACAACAGGACATAACAATGATCATAAAGAGACATTACTGTTCACGTTTAATGATTTAAAGAAGGTTAATGATTATTAAAACACATCCATACAGCATATAAAGCAGTATAATGATATTACAAATATATTGTTCAGCATCTTTTCTCTTCACTACAGTCTCTATTCTTCATGATGTTTGAATCAGTTCACACTAACTAACTAGTAGCCTCACTGTGTCTGTGTTGATGTGTGTTTGAGAGTATCACTCACTAACTAACTAACCCACACTAGTAACCTCACTAACTAACTAACTGTTCCTGGAGCGCTGCAGGTTTCTGTCTCTCTGTGTGAAGCACTTGGAGTCTGTGCTGATGAGCGGATGATGTGTGTTTGAGAATCACTCACTCACTAACTAACCCACACTAGTAACCTCACTAACTAACTAACTAACCGTTCCTGGAGCACTGCAGGTTTCTGGTCTCTTGTGTGACGCACTTGGAGTCTGTGCTGATGAGCGGATGATGTGTGTTTGAGAATCACTCACTCACTAACTAACCCACACTAGTAACCTCACTAACTAACTAACTAACCGTTCCTGGAGCACTGCAGGTTTCGGTCTCTTCGTGTGACGCACTTGGAGTCTGTGCTGATGAGCGGATGATGTGTGTTTGAGAATCACTCACTCACTAACTAACCCACACTAGTAACCTCACTAACTAACTAACTAACCGTTCCTGGAGCACTGCAGGTTTCTGTGTCTTTGTGTGACGCACTTGGAGTCTGTGCTGATGAGCGGATGATGTGTGTTTGAGAATCACTCACTCACTAACTAACCCACACTAGTAACCTCACTAACTAACTAACTAACTAACCGTTCCTGGAGCACTGCAGGTTTCTGTGTCTTTGTGTGACGCACTTGGAGTCTGTGCTGATGAGCGGATGATGTGTGTTTGAGAATCACTCACTCACTAACTAACCCACACTAGTAACCTCACTAACTAACTACACCGTTCCTGGAGCACTGCAGGTTTCTGTGTCTTTGTGTGACGCACTTGGAGTCTGTGCTGATGAGCGGATGATGTGTGTTTGAGAATCACTCACTACTAACTAACCCACACTAGTGAGTTAACTAGCACACTTCTCTCGCTGTGATGAATGAATGACTGACTGAAGCCAGAGTCTCTGATCTGAGATCAGTTCTGAGAAACACACAGCACCAAACATTCCTTTACTGCAAAAAATGATTTCTGTCTTGTTTTCTAGTATAAATATCTATAACGTCTTGAATCTAGATGCATTTACGTGACAGGTAAGATTTTAAGACTTGTTTTCTAAAAAAAGAATTAGTTTTGGCTTAAAACAAGCAAAAATATCTGCTAATGAGGTAAGAAGTGTAATCTTAATTCAAAGGCTAAACAAGATATTTTTGCTCGTTTTAAGCCAAAAATAATATTTTTATTACAAAACAAGTCTTAAAATCTTACCTGTCACGTAAAAGCTTCTAGATTAGGTTTAGGAATCAAAAATCAATTCCAAATGCAGAATTGGATACTTATTGTAAAATTAACATTTTGATTCCGCCTATCAATTCCTGTGTGCGCATATATATTTTTAATAAGTGGTGAAAAGGTGCATTAAAAATGTATTTGTCTTTGAATCATTCATTCAAGTGATTCATTCAGAAACACTGATTCATCCAGTAATGAAACGAGTCAATCTCACAAGTGCACTTCATAATGTACTTAAAGTGCTCTATTTTCATGCACTACTTTTGTGCTTAATACACTACAAATGATGCTTTACTACTTCTTAAGATAAACTCAACTGTGCTATTTTGGGATACAGTGAATATGAACTAAAATGTGCTTTTAACATACTATCTTTTGTATTTAAAAATGTATTTAGTCACCACTTGTAAATACAAAGATAGTATGTTAAAAGCACATTTTAGTTCATATTCACTGTATCCCAAAATAGCACAGTTGAGTACACTTAGATGATCTTAAGAAGTACTAAAGCATCATTTTTAGGCCTGGTTTCACAGACAGGGTTTAGACAAAGCCAGGATTAGGCCATAGTTCAATAAAAAGTAATTTTTATAAATGTGCTTAGAAAAAACATTACTGGTGTGCATCTTGAGACAAAATAAAGGCACTTATAATATAATTTAAGATCAGTCCGAGCAAGTCTCTTTCAGTTGAATTTTGAGATTTTAGTCTGGGATTAGATTTAAGCCTTGTCTGTGAAACCAGGGGTCAGTGTGTTAAGTACAAATGAATGCGTGAAAATACAGCACTATATGTACATTATGGAAGTGCACTTGTTTTTGACCTGTGTGAGTGAGTCACTGAACCAATCCATGAGAAAGTGTTAATTTATCCAGAATCGTGTCGAAAACAGCTCTGAATCAAGTCCAGTTTTTATGTAGCGGCTGATTTGTGTTCATGGTATTCAGCTGCAATTACATTGGAATTGATACCCAAGCCTAATCGTGATTTAAGGATAGACTCAAGACTATGTAAGAAGAGCATGTTGTGCAGCGCTCCTCCGGTCCGGTCCGGTCCGGTCCGGTCTCAGCATCCCAGCGTCCTCTGCTGGTTCTCCTGCTGCAGGAAGTACTCACAGAACAGCGCTCGCACTTCCTCTCCGTGCCGGTCGTCTGCGGCGGGCGACACCTCGTCTGCGGGCTGTGGACTCTCCTCGTGCCGCACCGCCTCCTCCCAGCGCTCCTCGAACCCGTCCCCGTGCACCTCGCAGACGTTGTGCAGCACGCAGCAGGCCAGGATCATAGTGGGGACCACGTCCATGCGGCAGTCGTTCCTCTTCAGCAGACACTGCCAGCGCGCGCGGAGCCGGAGGAACGCCTCGTCCGCCACGCCTCGCGCCCGCTCCAGCCGCCGGTTAAACGCTCGCTGAGCCTCCGACAGCGCGCCGGACTCCGGGAAGCTCTTCAGCAGCCAGCTCTTCAGCGGGTACCCGGCGTCGCCCAGCATCAGGAAGCCTAGCGGCCGGCCCATGAAGCGGCGCTCCGGCTCGCTCCGCAGAAACCCCTCGCAGCCTCGAGCCCACAGCGTGGAGTTCTGCAGGAGCTCGGCGTGCTCGGTGCTGCCCGGGAACCCGGCGCACACGTCCCAGAACTGCCCGAGCCCGTTCACCGCGCCCTGCGTGACCACCGACAGCCAGCCGCGGCTGTTCCAGTAGCTGTGCGTGTTGCTGGACGGGGCGATGATGGGCACGTGGAGGCTAGCCACCGCTCCCACGCAGTGAGGGAAGCCCCAGCGCGAGGAGAAGAGCCGCGCCGCGTCCTCCAGCTCCTGCTCGCTCGGGGAGCGCAGGTACAGCGGCCGCAGCAGCAGCACGATGGCGTGACACACGTCTCGCACGCACTTACAGACGGTGGAGCGGCCCACGCCGAACAGAGCGCTGATGGTGCGGTACTCTACGTTAGAGGCTAGCCGCCACAGAGCCACGGCCACACGCTTCTCCAGCGGCAGCGCCGGACGCAGACGGGTGTCCTGGCGGCTCAGACGCGGCTTCAGCTTCCCACACAGCAGGAAGAACGTCTCTTTGGTCATGCGGAACTTCTCCAGCCAATCGGAGGGCTGGAACTCCCTCATCACCACGCGCTCCCACCAATCGGTGCTCTCGATGCTGCTCCAGACCCGCGTGGGGCGCGCCGGCGGGCCGCCGATCGAACGAGACGCCTGAGCCATCATCATCTGAGACACGAGCACAGAACCAGCTTCAGGAGATTGAGATTCATACATCATCTGATAAACAGCTTTCCATTGATGTATGGTTTGTTATGATAGGACAATATTTGTAAATCTGGAATCTGAGGATGCAAAAAAATCTAAATATTGAGAAAATCATCTTTAAAGTTGTTCAAATGAAGTCTTAGCAATGCATATTACTAATCAAAAATTAAGTTTTGATATATTTACGGTACAAAATATGTTAATGGAACATGATCTTAATATCTAATGATTTTTGTCATAACAGAAAAATGTATAATTTTGACTCATACAATGTATTGTTGGCTATTGATACAAATATAGCTGTGTTACTGATGACTGCAGGGTCACATATAAATATTAAAAGTTCATAGAATTTTTGTAGTTATGACCAATACATATATTAAAGGTGATTTTCTCAATATTTTGATTTTTTTGCACCCTCAGATTCCAGATTTACAAATATTGTCCTATCATAACAAACCATACATCATCAACAATAAATTGTATTTGAGATAAACGATGCATCATCTCGGGGGCTATTACACAAAACACAAAACAATCACCATACTACAATATTAACACACGGAAAAACAAAAGATAATTACACACATCATCCAAAGCAATTACAAGAAAGAAGTCCTAAACACTTTCTTAACTAAAGGAGTAAAAACATAATTCACAGAATGTCTTAAGAGTATAATATCACATTCTGACGTGAATAATTAGGATAATTAAAATTAATACATTTGAAAATAATTGCAACCGATGAATATGTCTTCTGATATTGAGTATAAAAGCATTGAAGCAAATCATTCATAATTCAGTCATATCTGCACAACTCATGATGAGCTGCAGTACGAGGCAGAAGATCAGTTTTGCTTGTATTCTGATCAAATACATACGCATAATCATTGTTTTGATCGATACAATACATCTTACGAAGTGTATAATCAATATGAGGTTTAGAAGAAGGTTCAGCCATAAACCCAGAGATGTTATTTGATCCGCTCTGTGCAGCTATGCTCCATCATTACATATTATATTTAAATTATTAGATTTTAATTTGATCATACGCTTTGTACCAAAGATCAACATCAGTGGAAAGATGATTCATTCAGCTTTCAGATAATCTCAATTTCACAAAATTGACCGGTTTTGTGCTCCAGGGTCACACACACACACACACACACACACACACACACACACACTCACACACACAGAGACACACACACTCACACACACGCACACACACACACTCACTCACTCACTCACTCTCACACACACATATATATATATATAAAATAAATACAAATTAAAAATAGCTAGTGTAGTTAAACCATGGTAACCAACCACAAACAATTGTTATACAAATGGTAATCAATATAAAAATATAATATATTATTATTATATCCTCGCTCACCATAATCATCCTCTTGTGTCTCTGCTGGAAATACTGTCTGTGCGCGACGCGACGCTGAACCTCGCGTCTGCGCTGCGCGTCTGCGCTGGTGACGTCACGCCGCCGCTTCATCAGCGCGTAACTGAGCGTGAGCATCAGCGAGCGCAGCGTCTCGTCGTTCGCCATGATTCCGCCTTTGTTCTCGGCCTGGCGTCCCAACGCCGCTGCAGAAGCGCGATATCTTCCACGACGCGCCGCGATCGCTCTGGTTATCCCGCGCGCGTTGTGTTATTTCATCATTACTGGCGCCGGCTCTGCTAACGCGCTCCTTCTTCTGCGTCTGTGCTCGTGTGACGTCACGCCGCAGCGCCGCCCACTGGCCTGACGTCATCAACATTCACGCAATATTTTTAACACTTTTATTAATCGAATTATCTTTATTTTATCTTTACATAATTGTAAACAAACAATTTTATGACGCTGTTTATATCAAATCAGATTCTTTGAATTGAAAAGCAAGACTTGATTTTATGTCGGATTATTTAGTTTTATATTGTGTTTTGTTCCTTGAATTACGGTATTATTAATACATAGAGTTTAATTATGTAATCTTTTGTGTTTTTTTGCAAAGTAAATACACCAAATATATTTTTTGTTAAAATAATAATGTTGTTATAATACTAAAATAATTATAAATGAATAAACGTTGTTATACAAATACCGAGAAGGACTTTTATTCTATAAATGTGGCCAAATATGATATCCACAAGAGTAAGTTATTCAGCAATAAGCCACATTTTAAAGTGTTTTTTAAGCGTTGCAACAAATTTTGAAACACTGCTTTTTTTCTCCTTTGAAATTGTAACTTTGTATCTATTTATTTGATAGCTGTTATTGTTTATTATTATTATTATTAGCTATTTTCCCCCTTTAACTTCCGTGTTTATTTTATTAATCGCGTTATGTAGGTTATAAACGGGGTTTTCTATCATCTCGCGCTTATCTTTGTATTTGTTGATTAATAATAATTTTTAAAAATCGTTTTCGGTTATGACCGTGTCCATGACAACAGAACCGCGTCTCGCGAATGAAACACTGACGTCAGCAGCGTTATTTCAGTCTGATCTGATCATGACTTTAGTCCTTACATGTGTTTGGTGAGTGTGTTCAGTCTCTCTCAGAGTATTTCTGCTGATTTTAGTGATTAAGGAGTAAATGGACTTCATCTGATTAGACTCAGCTCCACTGACCCATGAGCAGAACTCTCTCGTTTACTGCTGTGTTCGTTCATTATGATGATTGTCATCGTTAGGAGAGCGTCTGGACGCTGTGGATGGTGTGAGGTGTTCTGATCTCGTTCAGTCATGGACCTGGTCTACGAGACAGAACCACAACTCGGACCGTCCTCTCGTAAGTTGAGATCACCCTCAAAGATGCTTTACAGATCAAGAAACACACTTTACATCTGAACCCTGGTGTCACTGAGCTGTTATTACCCGTCTCAGGAGATCCGATCATGGGTGTAAATGAGTTTGCTGTGGTGATGGTGGTTCTTGATCAGATGTGATGTACTAATAATCCTGTGTCTGCTGCAGAAAGGCACAGAGGTCACGAACTCGCCGCTGTCCTCGACTAGTAAACACAGAGACAGATTCATCCCGTCCCGCGCCGGGTCCAGCTGCAGCATCAGCTTCCACCGCATCAACGTGAGTCACATCCAATCACAGCCTCATTCATCACACACACACACACACACACACTAACACATGCACACGCACACACACACTAACACACACACACACACACACACACACACACACACACACTAACACATGCACACACACACGCACACACACACACACACACACACTCACTAACACATGCACACACACTCACACTCTCTCTCACACACACACGCACACACTAACACATGCGCACACACACACACACGCACACACTAACACATGCACACACACTCTCTCTCACACGCACACACTAACACATGCACACACACTCTCTCACACGCACACACTAACACATGCACACACACTAACACATGCACACACGCACACACACACTAACACATGCACACGCACACACTAACACATGTACATGCGCACACATACACGCACACATGCACACACTAACACACGCACACACTAACACACGCACACACACACACACGCGCACACACACACACGCGCACACATGCACACACTAACACACGCACACACTCTCTCACACACACTAACACATGCACACATGCACACACGCATGCACACACTAACAAATGCACACACTAACACATGCACACACGCACACACTAACACACGCACACACACACTAACACATGCACACACTAACACATGCACACACTAGCACATGCACACACACACACTAACACATGTATACACACACGCATGCACACACAGACACGCACACACTAACACATGCACACATGCACACATGTACACACGCATGCACACACGCACACACTAACACATGTACACACGCATACACACACGCACACACTAACACATGCACACGCACACACTAACACATGTACACATGCACACACTAACACATGCACACACACACACACTAACACATGTACACATGCACACACTAACACATGCACACACTAACACATGTACATGCGCACACACACACATACACGCACACATGCACACACTAACACACGCACACACTAACACACGCACACACTAACACATGCACACACACGCGCACACATACACGCACACATGCACACACTAACACACGCACACACTAACACATGTACATGCGCACACACACACATACACGCACACATGCACACACTAACACACGCACACACTAAAACACGCACACACTAACACACGCACACACTAACACATGCACACACACACACACGCGCACACATACACGCACACATGCACACACTAACACACGCACACACTCTCTCACACACACTAACACATGCACACACGCACACACTAACACATGCACACACGCATGCACACACTAACACATGCACACACGCATGCACACACTAACACATGCACACACTAACACATGCACACACTAACACATGCACACACACACACACACTAACACATGCACACACTCTCTCTCACACACACTAACACATGCACACACGCACACACACACACTAACACATGCACACACACTCTCTCTCACACATGCACACACGCAC
>JALXFT010003634.1:22500-57308 GCA_023376895.1 Aspiorhynchus laticeps | reverse complement strand
TAAGTGATTAATTGAGTGTTGATTGACCATTATTGAAGACACCTGATGTTAACGAGCAGAATCACCAAAGATGAAAATCACAATTTTTATGTCACCATTATAGTGGTCAGTGTTTGCTTTAGTTGGGCTCTTGACCGTTAAAGTTTTAATGTTAGATTTTGTTTGGCAGTTATAACTGAGTTTGCAAAGAGGAAAGAGGAAAAAAAAACTGTTTTATAACTGCCACCATTTAGAATTAAACAAACTTGTATTTGTGATGACCCGAGCTGACCAAACAGTTAATTGTGAAATGTTTACGCTTTGCAGAGTACAGTACTGGCAGTTCAAGCATTTTCATAGGATCTAATTTGTAAAAAAAAAACTTAGATTCTCGAATTCATTCTTGTTAAGTAGGGCCGCTGTTGTCACTGGAAAAACGTTTACCCTGCAAGCGCCAATCCGGAAGCCAGAAACACGGAAGTGTGAAAAAGGCTAATTGGATGCAGCTGTATATGTGTAATCAGTGCAATGGATGATGGGAACTGTAGTCCTGAGCTGATAAAATGTAAAAAAAACTGTAACTTGAATGCAATGTAAGTCGCTTTGGATAAAAGCGTCTGCTAAATGCATAAATGTAAATGTAGTCCGGAGTGACATGTAACAGTCTGTGTAGTGTGAGAGTCAATGTAACGGAAGACCGATGGCAAGCGGATGGAAGTTCATGGACAGGATTCATGACATAATC
The DNA here is from genome assembly GCA_023376895.1 of Aspiorhynchus laticeps. NCBI lineage: Eukaryota > Metazoa > Chordata > Actinopteri > Cypriniformes > Cyprinidae > Aspiorhynchus > Aspiorhynchus laticeps. Next base: position 56,584 of record JALXFT010003634.1, on the reverse strand, counting down.
AACAACACATGATCACTTTTTCTCTTTGCTTGTCTGTCTGTTATAACTCAGTTACAACTGCCAAACAAAATCTAACTAACAAATTTAAGGGTCAAGAGCCCAACTAAAGCAAACACTGACCACTATAATGGTGACATAAAAATTGTGATTTTCGTCTTTGGTGATTCTGCTCGTTAATATCAGGTGTCTTTAATAATGGTCAATCATCACTTAATTAATCACCTAATGATCTCATTTAACTTTACGTGTTTACTGAGTTTGGCATTTTAAAAACACTGATTAAGCCAGGTTAAGCATATTCCTTATGGGAGGAAAACGCTTTACGCATAATTAAACATGTTACGTTCTTATGCTGGACTCATCTGCTTATCTATACATCATATGCTTTATTAATAATGTGTTTATTGAGTTTGGTCTTTTAAAAACACTGTTTTAATGCATTAAGCCACGTTAAGCATTTTAAAATGTCCCGCCAGAAGTGCCGCTGCTTCCTTTTACACTGAAATGCCTTCCGTTTGCACTGAAAAGTTCACGCACATCCACACATGAAATCACTTGCATATACATATATACACAACTAAAGCATGCGTCTTTCTTATCAGAATTGTATACGTTTGCGAATTTTATTTTGTATGTTTGCGCGTGTTTTGTGGGTATGTGCGCATCGAGTTTATATGTATGTGCGAGTGTTTATAGGTGTGTATGCATGGATCAAGTTTATATGTATATGCGAGTATGTATAGGTGTGTCTGCATGCAGCGAGTTTATATGTATGTGCGTGTGTTGTTGTAGGTGTATATGCATGGATCAAGTTTATATGTATAAGCGAGTGTTTATAGGTGTATGCATGCGTCAAGTTTATATGTATATGCAAGTTATTCACAAGTGTATATGCATTCATTACTAACATAAGGTGTATTGGTATGGATTTCATATTAGTGTGCACGTGTATTTCATATATATATTTTGAACATCCAATAGTATACATGTATATGTGAGTAATTTATAGGTGTATATGCACGTGCTTTATGTATGTATTGATAAGCGAAATTTGATTTAAATCCTACATGGCGCCTCATATTTTTTTGCTGTGTAGTAAAAGAGGATTCGGACAACTGTGGGTAAAAAAAAAATGAAACAAAAAAGCTGAGGAAAAAAAACCAGATCGAGTCAATCAACATTCATAAAGCTTGCACAAACCTCTTTGTAGAGTCGACTTTTCATTTGTAGCATTAGGTTTTATATGAATTTACATGCTGTTGATTGTCTGATGATCGCGTTAGTTTACATGTGTGTGAGTTATGCTTCTATCACTTAAATTTAAACCTTAAACCTACCCCTAAACCTATCCTTACATAGCCATTTTAATTTACTGTTATTTTTATTTTATTTTTTGATTATTTTAGATATTCATATTCTAGGTGTGTGTGTGTGTGAGAGAGAGGGTTTTAATATATATATATATATATATATAATATATATATATATATATCTTTGTGCCTAAATGTGTATTCATATTTAATTTATAGAAGTTTCTAATACTTTTCATGCTTTTGTCAGCAAGATACATTAATCTGACAGGATCATGAGCGCCCCCTGTTGTATTTAAAGACTTTTTTAAGCCAATGATTCTTGTCAACCCCTCTAAATATAGAGCCCTTAGAATATGCTTAGGAGCAACTAAAACAACACCAGTCAATGCATTATTAGTAGAGGCGAATGAAATGCCATTGAGATTACGGAGAGTTAAATTGTCTTTGGTATTTTGGACATCTTTAAAGAGTTACACTGGAGAACGTATAGCTACAGATGTTTTAAATAATTGTTGGGAATACTTAAGTAGTAATGGTAAAGGATATGGATGGAAGATAAACCAGTTAGCAGAGAAATATCAGATTGCAAATATTGAATGTAGTGTGTCACCTGTATGGGGAGAGGTTCCGAAATGGATTATCCCTGAGGTCAAAATTGACTTGGAGATATTAGATAAGAAACAGGAATGGGAGGAAATGGGTATGATTAAATACCATGTTAATAAGTACATAAAGGAAAGATTCTATGCAAGTATGCACATCTATACTGATGGATCTAAAGACCCAAGAACAGGGACTACAGGAATAGGAGTGTATATTCCAGAGTTTAAAATATCAATATCTAAACGATTAACATCTAAATTGTCAATATTTACTGTGGAAATGGTCGCTATTATAATAGGATTAACATGGGTAGAGGAGGTAAAGCCAGACAGAGTAGTGATATGCTCTGACTCTGCTTCTGTCTTAACATCACTATTTACTCATTGTACTTCTAGAGAAGATTTGATGTGCGAAATATTTTCATTATTATGGCGAATACAAAGGAAAGGGGTAGTAGTTGGATTCTGCTGTGTGCCAGCGCATGCAGGAGTAGCTGGTAATGAATCTGCTGACGAACTAGCAAAAAATGCTTTAAAAAGGGAAGAAATAGATTTTAATGTTCCATTAAGTAAAAGTGAAGTTAAATCTATTATTAAGGAAAATATTATTAAAGAGTGGCAGGAAAAATGGAATACAGATAATAAGGGGCGGCATTTATATAATATTAAAAAAATGGTAGATACTAAGAAAAGTATAAACGGTAGAAATAGAAAAGAAGAGGTCATAATGACTAGGATGAGACTTGGACCCTCAGGACTGAACGCATCGCTCTTTATAATTGGAGTTCATGAGACTGGTTTATGTGAGAATTGTGGGGAGAAAGAAACAGTGGAGCATGTGATATATGATTGTAAAAGGTATGATGAGGAAAGAAAGGAATTGATATCATATTTAAACGAAAGAGGGAAGGTAAATAAGTATTTGGAATATTTGTTAGGTTATGATTTTAATAGAGATAGAGTAGGCTACAGAATACTAATAGAATACATATATACTACTGGATTAAGTGAAAGGATTTAATATAGAGTAAGGATGCTTTGGTCTATTCCAGATTTTAGGGTCCAGCCTGGAGGAGCTGAACACGCAGCGCCAGGTGGGGCTTTAAGAGATGGAATGGGATGGAGCATCAAATAATTCTATATATGGATGGATATGTGAAAAAGAGGGAAGAGAGAGAAAAAAAAAAAAAGGAAACACTGATCATAAGAAATCATGACTGCATAACAGCAAAGGTAGGTGGCGATATGCACAAAGAATGCAACGCGCCAAAAAACGGAAGAAGAAGAAGAACCCCTCTCTACCAATGAAATTTTGCCATGTCATTCCTCTTAAATCAGGGAGTGTTTTGTTTGTTCAGTCTCTCTAGGTTCTAGGTTTTTTGCTGGTCGTGTCTCTCAGATTTGCTCTCTGTGAAATCTCTATTTGTGTTTTTAATTTTTCTCTCCTCTTGTTATTTTTTTCTCTCTAAATGACGCTTGAGGATGAGCTGTCATGTCCCATGTGCTCTGAGGTCTTCAGTGATCCTGTTTTATTGGGTTGTGGTCACAGTTTCTGCCGTCAGTGCATTACTGATCCCTGGACCTCCAAAAGAGCCATAAGATGTTTTGTCTGTCAGCAGGTGTCTCATCGGTCACCAGTGTCCAATCTGTGCTTGCGGAACACCTGTGAGTCTTACCTGAGAGAGCGAAACACGAGGACAGAGAGCGATGGAGAACACAAGTGTCCGGTACATGGAGAGAAAATCGAGCTGTTCTGTCAAACTGAAGAAGAGGCTATATGCTCAACTTGTAAGAAATGTGAGCATGGAAAGCACAAGACACAACCCCTACAACAGGCTGTACGACAACGCAAGGTGAGGAATTGTGTGTAATGCTTCTCTTAACAGATATTTAACTATTATGTCATTTGAAGCCTAGAGTTGTTGCTACATTAAAAATATTGTATATGGAATGCTGTCCGGAAACAACTGTACCATTGAAGAAAGCATAATCAAGGAGTGTAACAGATAGACTGGATCACGTGTGCATTGTAAATCAATTGTATAACAGCCTTGATCATATTAAATCACTTTTAGAGTTTTGTGACACTCAACTAGTGCTGTAAACTGAATCATACCTGTTGAAAAAATGTATGTGGCCTCTCAACACAGCATTTTTCATTGTTAATTACAAAATGTGTTTTTAATGGCAAACATTACATATGGTTGATTCAATAACTGATATGCTGTTTACTCAAAGTGGTTTATTCAGCGTACTGAAGGATTTCCTCCATTGGTGCTCTGGAATGGCAGGCTAGTTCAGTCATTACAAGTAGGTTTAATGGATGTTGAATATTTGCATTATCTTCAAAGGGGAAACTGAAAGCAGCTCTTCGTCCAGCTGAAAAGACCTTGTTGTCATTACAGAATGCTACGTCACAGGAAAGCAAAATCTCCAGGTACATTCAGGTGAGGTTTATGATGATTTTTATAACTTTGATTACCTTTTCATATCACAATAGCAGATTTGTGAGGACAAAGTTTGACAGATCTGTTGTAGATATGAACAAATGATTTCTCCAGAGCAGGGGTGTCCAACCCTGTTCCTGGAGATCTACATTCCTGCAGAGTTCAGTTCCAACCCTGATCAAACACACCTGTCTGTAATTATCAAGTGCTCCTTCAGATCCTAATTAGTTGGTTCAGTTGTGTTTGATCAGGGTTGGAGCTGAACTTTGCAGGAAGGTAGATCTCCAGGAACAGGGTTGGACACCACCCCACTGAGCAAAGACACGTCCAAAAGACGTCAATTTAACGTCTTTGTCGTACGTTCAAAAGACGTCCACTGAGGAGCCAGAATGAAAGTTTTTGCGACGTCTTTTTTAGACGTCTTTTTAGCGTTCAGTATTAACGTCCATATGACATAAATATTTAACATTCAAAAGATGTCCACTGAGGGGCCAGAATGAAAGTTTTTGCTACATCGACGTTCATTCTAGTCATAGTAAAGGCAGTGTGCAGAAGTACTGCTTTAAAATTGTTAATAATAAATTAATACCCCTTACCTGTCCAAGATATATAGGTGTGCAAAGACATTTTAGTAGCCTTATTTGCAATTGGAAATATGTGATCTGATCAATTAAAAAGGACAGAAAAAAAAACAGTTTGAAACGACAAGTGAGTACTTTTTAACCATCTTTAATGAGCTTTTCAGCAAAATATTAACAAGCTTATAAAACTAAATTCTAAAAGCTAAATTTAACTCTCAAGTCAACAACAAAAACAAAAATCGCCCAAGACAAAATATTTGGTCTGAAATGGGGAGGGGGTATAAAGTGCCCTATAATGGAAATAACCACAAATGCCTTACAGTACTCATCCAAAAGTCCGCAGTTATTTTCCACCCCTGTATGCCCTCCACCTCCCGTCCTCCCCGGTGCATGTTTGAGATGTTCTGCTGCATGATGCTTTATTGTAGCCTCTGTAGCTTCTTTGTCCCATTTCACGACTGCAGCTGCAAGAGTTGAACAAAAACAAAAATTACAAATATGTAAAGAAACCAACTTATTAATAGGTTTGCAGTGGGCAAAACCATTAATATATGCAGACCAATAATATATTTTTTGCAGAGAAATGTTTCGATACTTCTCAGAGAAATTAATAAATGTACAAAGTACATGTATAACTGAATAATTTGTTTTCCCTGAAGATCCTCCGGTAAATGTATATAGGGTTTGAAATCAGTCCTCTGTCTGTGCCGCCTTCATTTACTTGCCAATTTTCATCTCTTTCACTTTAATTCTCGGGCACTGACTTGTTCGCTAAACTAAGCATCCAATCAGATTTCTCTCTCTTACCGACAGTCCCAACACCGATTCAACATGTCAAATTAGGCAAACTACCGCTGACGTGAGCCCGATGAGAGCTGAGTGGAACACACCAAACAAACTAGCCCGACAGACTTGCACTGATGGCCCAATGGCCGACTGTCAGCTTGGTGTGTCCCGGGCTTTAGGCTACAGACAAATTAGTTTTTTTTTCCAAGGGTTGGAGCTAAACTCTAATGCTTTTGAATTTGAAGTTTGTTCAATAGGTTACCATTTAAAAAAAAAAAGGTCAAGATCCAATTGGGTATACTTTTATTATAATAACACTAACAGAATAGTTTTCTTAGTTAAGCTTTTTTTTTTGAGCATTCAGTTGCCATTGAAATTAAGATTCAAGGCCAGATTTCTTTTCTGGTTTTGGCCACCCATCTCAGATTCGACTTGAGTGCAACTCACAGATTTTTGGACTTGCCTCTAATGTTCCTTAATCATTTTTTCTTGCTGAACAAAACTATTCTCTATTGGTTGAACATTCTGTATAACAGACCTGTACAGCATGCACAAACACAGAAAAAGTGTGTAACTTTTAATTATGATGTGGTATTTATATTTGATTTGACCCTTGATGTAACTAAATGATGCACATTTAAATTTACCTGAGAAACCTATTTTAAAGTGCTGTGTTATTTACCAATAAACTATTAAAAATCCTTAAAGTCTTACACCGAACATTTCAAATCTTTATAATGATATAAAATATTTTAATGTAATAAATAATGGAAGCAGTTAATAAAAAAAATTAAGCAGTTATTGGGGTTAATTTCATTTACAGTCTTCTTAAAAAAAAAAAAAAAAAAAAAAAAAGAAAAGAAAAATTCACGTTTAACTTTTACCGGTTTTGTTACCGTTCTGTGCCCATCATCCACTATTTCCATCACTTAATCAAGCCACTATTAATTAAAACATGACGTTTTATTTCATATATCATTGTGTTGGCTCTCGTGTTGAGCCATTTCATCCACAACCATCAAAGTATTAGATTGTTGTAACGGTAGTAACTCTATAGTGACGCCAAGAAATAATATAGAGGAAACACTGCTCATCTCGGCTCAATTAGTAGACTCTGAGTCAACGAAGGTGGACACAAAACACAAATAACATTAATATCAAATGGCCATGGTAATCATCATAATGCATTATATAGCTTTCTGCTTGACCCACTGATTCCAATATTCTCATTCAACAAGCAAGAAAACAAACTTTCATTAAATAAAATTCTATCAACTGACTAAACCGTTTCTCCTTCTACAGTTAGATTTTACTACATTTAGAAAAAAACTGAGATAGTGAATATGACTGAGTTGGTGTTAAACTTAAATGACATGGGGAAAATGCTGAGTACCATTAATCGCTTCATAAGTTTTAGTTGTCTCCAGAGGTAGTTTCTGCTTCTTCCCCTTCCCCTTCATGTTGAATTTGGCCATCAACCGGTTGGTAAAGAGCCTAAAGAAACAAATGCAACATTTAAAAATTACATGTGTGTGGTAATCTACAGCTGTAGCATGGGTGAGTGTGCTAAGAGTGGACTAAAGAGATGTGGTTTTGGACACTGTAGTTTTCTGACATTGATTAAACAAAGCTCTGGGAGGTGACCATTTGACAGCTCTAATGACATTCTTTCCCTGCATCTGTAGGTGTATTTAGCAGTAGCATTCAAGAAATTGAATGAAGAAATATAAATAAAGCATTATATACACTTCACTTGATTCTTATTAAAGCAACTGTATTAAAGTCCTCTCTCCCTCTCTCATGTCGTTTTAAACCTAAATGAGCTTACTTCTTCTGTTGAACATGAAAGTTATTTTGAAGAATGTGGGTAACCAAACGGTCGCTGGTCCTTAGTATTTTTTTCCTGCTGTCAAAGTCAATGCGGACCAGCAACTGTTTGGTTACCCATTATTCAAAAAACAAAACAAAAAAAACAGTTTTAAGTCAGTTTTTAGGAGCCTAAACATAGGAGCCTGATAGAAATGCTCATTTTAGATGAACATTTCAGATGGCATTTAGAGGCTTTTGCATCTGAACTCTTCATATATATATAAGGTTTTCTACTTGAACAGAAACTTACCTTTTTAAGCCTTGTGCTTCAACCTGAAAGAGATGAAGAAGAATATTCGTTATTACAAAACTAATTATATAAAATTATATCTTTGTTGATCAAATGAGAAATACTCCGATATGTCGCCCTGACATGAAATAAAAGTTATACAAATCAGATTAATTTCAAGATTAACGTACTTGCACTGCTAAGCGTTTCATATTTTAAATGTTGCACTCCACAACTGGCGCCAAACCCAATAAGTTAAGTTACTCTCCTGGAAACACTTAAAGCGCCTTAAAATGTTGTGATTAACATTACTTAACCAATAATAGGCATTAAAAAATGTAGTCGGTCTTCTGTCCGACTATATGACGCAATGATTGATTATTCATTATCATGCAGACCTAAGGTTAGGCGTTGATACTAACAAGATACTTGAGTATTTATTGATACTTAACCTGCAAAATGTGCGTCCACGGTCGCAAAGTCTCATGGAAGGTTAACCCCAATTGGTTACGATCATATTTAGAGTAAAACATTCAAAACATGCTGAAAAAGACACTGGATCGGGATATTTGTGTTAATGTGATGGGCCTGGAATGCCCGCGCAAAATGCCGCAATCGGCATCTAATGTCATAAACTTAACTGGAAAACACAAAATGTATTGTTTTTACTTACCTGTTTGCTTGCATTCAAATTGACGGCAGTGTCCACGGTGTCGGTCGATCGTACATCTGCAGAATCTCTTTTCAGTTGACGTTACGTGTGACGTCACTGACGTGGCGATTATGAATCGATTTTGATACGCTGCTGGAGAGTCCGACTAAATTAAATATTTGCCAATTCTTTGTATTTTTTTTTCTGTGTGTGTGTATATATATATATATATATATATATATATATATATATATATATATATATATATATATATATATATATATATATATATATATATATATATATATATTTTATTTTTTTTTATTTTTTTTTTTTTTTTTTTTTTTTTTTTTTTAACATTTTGAAAGATTAATATTCTCTGCAAAAACAAATTGAGATTAAAGTTAGCACCCATTTTATGGGCATGAATGTATATCATTTTGGCTTTATGCATAACCTATAAGACTTCAAACAACTTAAAAAAAAGCGAAAATAGACTAAACTTGTTGACTTTATTTGAAGGTGGAATGATGGAACTTATTGCTATCTGACTGTATGAAAACACCTAAATTAAAATATTTGAAATTCTTGGGACAAGACCGGGTACATTTTGGTCCAAATATTATTCAAAACATTTGGCCTATGTCTTGCAGCATAACACATCTGCTTGGTTCATGGCTATGCCAGCTTATGCCAAATCTGGGTCTTAGTGAAATAAATACATAGTAAATGTATAGGGTTGCACAATTTTTGGGACTATTTAAGTGCACTCCATGGGAATTAATGAAGGGTACTGACATTTAGGCTATGTATAACTAAAGCAAACATTATCACTGTGATTTAAAAATGTAATGATAATAGAGAGAAAGACCTTTATTGGCAGGTATGTTTACACATAAGATGAATATGTTTTGGTGACAGAAGCTTCCACAGCACAAACAGAATGACAGTGACAAGACACAGATAATAAAAAGAATAAAAATATGTAAATATGAAATTACAATATATACGAAAAAATATTTAAAGCAAAAAATAAAAGATATATAATACACAATATACAAAAAAATAAGATATTAAGATGGTATCTGTGTGTACAGGTATGTTATGTACAATGCAAGGAAATGTAAATAATGTGTGTTAAATAAATGTATAAATAGTGTTGTGTATTACACATTTATTGTAAAGTTAACTGTTCATAGATTGCCTGAGGGAAGAAACTGTTCCTGTGCTGGCCGTTCTGGTGCTCAGAGCTCTGTAGCGTCAGCCCTTTTGCTCTCTCTGGATGAGTTCAGTTCTTGGAGAGTGGGGAGGGTACCAGTGATTTAATAACTGAGATAACTGAGCTAAACCAGACAGTTATTGAAGTGCAGAGGATTCAATGATGGCGGAGTAGAACTGTATCAGCAGCTCCTGTGGCAGGTTGAACTTCTTCAGCTGGCGAAGGAAGTACAACCTCTGCTAGGCCTTTAACAATGGAGTCAATGTGAATGTCCCACTTCAGGTCCTGAGAGATATGGTGGTGCCCAGAAACCGAGAACCAGTTTTGCATGTCCAGAAGACGTCCAAGAAGGTCCCTAGTGAGATGTTCAGATGTTGAACCAATTTTGCATGTCCACAGACGTCCAAGATTGGTCCTGGTCAAACGTTCAGATATTGAACCAGTTTTACACTGTCCACAGGACGTCCAAGATGGGTCCTTTTGAGACGTTCAGATATTGAACCAGTTTTACATGTCTACATACGTCCAAGATGGGTCCTTTTGAGACGTTCAGATATTGAACCTGTTTTGCATGTCCAGAAGACGTCCAAGAGGGTCCCCATCAGACGTTCAGATATTGAACTAGTTTTGCAAGTCCACAGACGTCCAAGATGGGTCCTTTTGAGACGTTCAGATATTGAACCAGTTTTGCATGTCCAGAAGACATCCAAGAGGGGTCCCCATCAGACGTTCAGATATTGAACCAGTTTTGCACGTCCACAGACATACAAAAAACGTCTCCGTCAGACGTTCAGATATTGAACTAGTTTTGCACGTCCACAGACATACAAAAAACGTCTCCGTCAGACGTTCAGATATTGAACCAGTTTTGCACGTCCAGAAGACGTCCAAGAGGGGTCCCCATCAGACGTTCAGATATTGAACTAGTTTTGCACGTCCACAGACATACAAAAAAAGTCTTCGTCAGACGTTCAGATATTGAACTAGTTTTGCACGCCCACAGACATACAAAACGAGTCCCCATCAGACGTTCAGATATTGAACTAGTTTTGCACGTCCACAGACATACAAAACGGGTCCCCATCAGACGTTCAGATATTGAACCAATTTTGCATGTCCAGAAGACGTCCAAGAAAATCCCTAGTGAGACGTTTAGATATTGAAACAGTTTTGCATGTCCAGAAGACGTCCAAGAGGGGTCCCCATCAGACGTTCAGATATTGAACTAGTTTTGCACGTCCACAGACGTCCAAGATGGGTCCTTTTTGAGACGTTCAGATATTTAACTAGTTTTGCACGTCCACAGACGTCCAAGATGGGTCCTTTTTGAGACGTTCAGATATTGAACCAGTTTTGCATGTCCAGAAGATGTCCAAGAGGGGTCCCCATCAGACGTTCAGATATTGAACTAGTTTTGCACGTCCACAGACGTCCAAGATGGGTCCTTTTGAGACGTTCAGATATTGAACCAGTTTTGCACGTCCAGTAGACTTCCAAAAGTGGTTCTGAACTGACGGACGTTATACAGACATGATTTGAACGTCTCTCTGACGTCACATGTTTGCTGGGACTGCTCTAGAGTCTAGACAGTGGTTTCTATTTATTTCTCTTGTTGAAGGCAGTTTTGTGGTGATTAACAGTTTTTACACTTGACATTCCCCCAGACTCAGTCTCAGATGACAGATAGATGTATCAGGATGGAGTTTGAGAAACTCCATCATTTCCTCAGAAAAGAGAAGGAGAGCAGGATAGCAGCTCTAAATGAAGAAGAGAATGAAAAGGGAGCAAAGATGGAAAGAGCAATACAAGAAGGAATACTTTCTCTCTCTGATAGAATCAGAGAAGTGGAAGAAAGAATGGAGGATGATGACATCACCTTCCTGAAGGTTGGTTCACACACACATGTCTGTGATGCTGGAATTTTCCATGTGGACAGCTATGACACATACACTCCTATTCTCTAAGTGTTAATCTATGGTCCAGTGAATTTACAAAATATTTTGTGACAATCAAGTTTCAGTTTTGCTTGATGTAGTAAAAACTTTAAGCTGGTGAATTTTGAATCTTACCCCTAAGGCCTAAGCAAATGAAATAATATCAAATGACAAAAACTTCCCAAAAACTCACCTTAAGACAAGCAATCAGGGAAGCATGTAACATTAGACAAAGCAAGTGAAATAATGGGTATGTAAGAAGAGAAGACTGGTGAGAAAATGGCATTACAAGGAACTGTATCTATGAATAAAAGCCAAACCAAAAACTAAACATGCTGGTGATCATTATAATGTGTAAGTTAATTGTGTTCTTTGGGTTTGTTTTTGATTCTTAATTTAGTTTGTAATTTATTTTCTTTTGATTTGATTCTACACTGTAAAAGCTAAAGACCTGCTTGACCAGCTTATACTAGCTCAATGGGGTAAATTAACTTTTATTTAATTTATTTTTAATGAGGACTGAATTAACCTGGCTACACTAACATTAATTTTAAGGGTCATATGAGGTAGACTACAGTTTCCTCATCTCATACTTTCTTTCTGTGTATTTTCTCAGAATTATCACAGCATTATGAACAGGTATTTTTCATCTCTAAATCATTATTATTTTTATGCATGAATATTGATTTAAGTAGTCCAATACTTATTCTGTGAGGTGTGTTTGTGTGTGTGTGTGTGTTTAGGACTAAATACACACTTCCAGATCAGGAACTGAGTTCAGAAAATCTTATTGATGTTTCCAAACATCTGGGGAACTTGAAGTACCAAGTGTGGGATAATATGAAGGACATCTGCCCTTACTGTGAGTGTGAGACTTGTTAATTCCTCTAAGAACTGATATGCTTATCAACATAAGTGACTGTTCAGCGATCTAAGAGGGGTCAGTTGTGGCCTAATGGTTAGAGAGTTGGACTTAAACCTAAAGGTACCGGCAGGAGTTGTAGGTGGGGGGAGTGAATGAAACAGCTCTCTCTTCCACCTTCAATGCTCATGATTGCCCTTGAGTAATTGCTCCCTGGAAATAATGGTTGCCCACTGTTATGTGTCCACAGTGTGTGAATGTGTGTGTGCGTGTTCACTACTCATTGCTCCTAATGTGTGTATACTAACCTGGATGGGTTAAATGCAGAGGTCAAATTCACGCCACACTCGCGTCATATTCACTATTCACATTTCTCCACAGACCCCGTGATCCTGAACCCAAGCACAACTCAGCCAGACTTCTCTGTGTCAGATGATCTGACCTCTGTGACCTCATGTCTCCACCAGCAGAACAAGCCCAATGCTGTTCCTCTGCACAGGAAGCGTATGGTATTAGGGAGTGTAGGATATGCCGATGGTGTTTATACATGGGATATTGAGGTGGGAAACAGTCGCCACTGGAGCCTTGGAGTGTGTCTTAGATCGGTGGAAAGATCTATTGTGCAACCACTGACCCCTGGAAATGGCTATTGGGGCCTCAAACGTGATGGAGACGTGTACAAATTGCTGACCACTGGGATGTCGAGATTAAACATGAAGGTAAATCCACAAGTTGTGAGAGTGAAGCTTGTGTATTACTATGAAATTCTTCAGGAGATGAAACGCTGGAGGAAGGTGATCTTTTCTGATGCCAGGAGAGATTCATTTATTGCAGAGTTTACTAGAGTGCCACTGGAGAATGAACTCTTCCCCTTTGTGATCCCAGAAGATCAGTCCGTCCCTCTGTGTGTTGCCCCAGCTAAAGTTATTCTGACTGTTGAACAGAAACTATCCCTCCTGGAGATACACGGAGTCCTGATCTTCATCTGTTTTGGTTTTATAATGGCTATGCTGATGATTCTGATTCTGATTCTGTTTTGGCATATAGACAAACACATCAAATGAATATCTGAGGAAAATTAATGAAGTATCTATTGTTGGTGAGTCAGGTAAAAGTTCATCAGAGTCAAAGGTGATGGTCTGTAGATACACTCTGGTCTCTTCATTTGCTGTGATCTTCTGAAAGCTACTGTAAATGTAATCACTGTTTCAGAGGATCCACAGATTCAGATTCATCCTGAAATGTGTTATCTCCCCAATCAATTTATAGAGATAAAATCACCACTTAATTAGGGCCCGAGCACCGATGGTTTGAGGACCCTATTGGAATTGCTCCATTTATTATTATTATTCCGCTGCTGCTTCTTCTCCAAAGTGAATCGCCTTTTTGAGAGCCTAAACATGCTCCAAAACTCATGAAACTTTGCACACGCATCAGAACTGGTGAAAATTTACATCTGATATGGGTTTCAGAAGTGGGTGTGGCAAAATGGCTCGATAGCGCCACCTATAACATTTCAACGAAGTGCCCCTCGAGCTACGTTTCACGTACATGCACGAAACTAGGTACACATGTGTAACATACCATTACCTACAAAAAAGTCTCCTGGTACAAAATCCCAAACCCAACAGGAAGTCCATTATTTTGAATTTCCTGTATGATTTTTGTGCAGTTTTTGTCATTTTCAGGCCTCGTACTTTAACGAACTCCTCCTATAGTTTTAATCGGATCATCCTCAAATTTGCTGCGCGTAATCATAAGGCCTTTGTGAAGCTAAATTGCAAAGATCTTGAGTTTTCGTCAAGGGGCGTGTCCCAGGGGCCATGAAACAGGAAGTTGCTGTAACTCAGGCAAGCAATGTCCGATCTGCCCCAAACTTCACACGTTTGATAGGAGTTCACTGTAATGGACTCCTACGAGCATATTAAAAAGTGTCAACAAGTGTTAAATAGGCTGACAACATGCTACAAACATACTAAAACATGCTAGCAACACTTAGCTAAGTGCTAAAGCATGCTATTAATGCAGTGAAACAGGAAGTTGCTGTAACTCAGGCATGCAGTGTTCAATCTGCCCCAAATTTAACAAGTTTGATGAGAGTCCTGTCCTGAACACTTCTACATGCCAAGATTCAGTTATAGTTATAGCGCCACTTACTGGCAACAGGAAGTGACATGTTTAACACTGTGATGCACTATTAGCAACACAGTAAAATATGCCATTGTGTGCTAAACATGCTATAACTATGCTCAAACATGATAGCAACACTTACTAAATGCTAAAGCATGCTATTAATACTATGAAATAGGAAGTTGTTGTAACTCATGCATACAATGCCAAATCTGCCCCAAACTTAACACGTTTTATAAGAGTCCTGGCCTGAACACATGTAAAGGCCAATATTCAGTTATAATTATAGCACCACCTGCTGGCAACAGGACATTTCTTGTTTTACATTAACTTAAACATGCAATGTCAAATCTGCCCCAAACTTCACATGTTTGATAAGAGTCCTGGCCTGAACAAATCTTAAGGCCAGCATTTCAGTTATAATCATACCGCCACCTGCTGGCAACAGGACATTTCTTGTTTTACATTAACTTAAACATGCAATGTCTGATCTGCCCCAAACTTCACATGTTTGGTAAGAGTCCTGGCCTGAAGACATCTACATGCAAATATTTCAGTTATAATCATAGTGCCACCTGTTGGCAGCAGGAAATTTGGCATATATAAATGACTTTGACTTATTCCTCCTATATTTACCACTTTAACAGCATATTGCCCGCTGTTTGCTGTTTTCCCATGGCCACGTGATGGCGGTGAGCCCGGGTGCGAGGGCCCTTTCATCGCTGCTTGCAGCTTTAATTATTACTATCATCACTCTTACTAACTTTAGTACAGTGGCTTTTTTGGTCACTTTTAGACAGAACATTTTAAGAAAATTAGAATGACACATGCAGCAAAACAACAGAAATATAATTTCACTCACCTAGCCTATCACTTAAAGCAAACATGTATTTTTAAATGTCTTTGTTAAAAGAGCATAATCAGCCATTTAGTGAATCAGATTGCTGTAGCCTATATAGCCAGCTTAGGAGTGGGGTCTTCCTTCATTTTTATTTTTTTGAAGCTGCTGTTAGCTTGGCAAATTTGTTGGCAATCAAATATTCAATATCTGTACTTGTATCAAATATCCTTTCTTTGTCAATGTATTGAAGTTTATTTGTGATTGTGTATATAGATTATTTTTGTTTACTTTTCTAATGTGCTTCAACTTTATTTGTTCAGTCCAGGGGCCTCATGTATAAAACTTTACGTAGATTTCATCCTAAAAGTGTACGTAGGCACAAAAGCTAGATTTTGCGTACGCACAAAAGTTTTCAGATTTATTAAACCAGGCGTACGCCGGAACTTGCGCAAAAATCACTTTATAAATCCCAGTCAGGGGAAGATTGTGCGTACGTGCATCTCCACCCTGACTCCTCCCGGAAATCACCATATATGGAGCTTACAATGATTAGTTTAACTATGCATAACCTCATCTGCATATCATTTCCATGCATATTCCCATCCACGTGACACCATGTTTAAAGGTACAAGACATTAAGTGAGATACTAAATGCCATTTGTGCCACATTAATTTTTCTTGCCAAAATCATCCAGTATGTTTTAGAATAAATATATCAAAATATCCATAAAAACAAAACTGTTTCGTTCTCGGATAAATAGCCTATTTTAGAATATAGTTGACCTCATTCTTTTCCACTGACCAAATAGTATTTCAATTGTTTTAAACAATTCAAATCAAATTAAATTTATGCAGTTTTTCTGAAAAGGTGAACATCTTTTATCTATTTTTAGTGGAAACAGATAAGCCTATATTGTAGTGTAAATTGTCTGATTCGGCGCGTCACTGACAAAGTATTTTAAAAAGAAAACGTGTAAATCTTACAGTTTTCTTCAAGTTGTATCCTTCAAATACAGTGGTATTTTTCATAATGTTGTGAAGATGCCTTCACACGCCATCAACACCTCTGTGCAGCTGCGGTTGTACAGTAATTATAATCATTGGTCCTATTCAAACCGGAGAATAGACCGTTCCACCGAATCCAGCAGTGTCCGCCATAATATCGAAGTAAGTGTTCATCATTGATCATTGTTCTTGCTAAAAAAACAATTCTCATAACATGAGATCTGCAGTTTAGTTTAAATATGAATTATTATATCACTCCACGCTGTCATTAAAACATATCATGCCACAGGAAAAGTGATCAAGCGTATCCACTACAAATATGTCGAAAATCATATAATTTTGGTTTAACTTCTGCGTAATGACTTTATGTAATTTCAGTGCTTATCTCCATTAATGAGAGTGGAATATTTAATGTAAATGTGTATATCGAAATGAAAACGGAGTTTAAAATCCTTGTTTACTTCATTACTTTTCTCACTCCAGGAAAAAGAGTGCGTCAAGAGCATCTGTACGGTACACACATATTTACGCCAAATTTATTTTTTATAAATCCGGATACGTGCGTGGAAAACAGAGTCTGTGCCCATTTTGTGCGTACGCAGCATCTATACATGAGGCCCCTGTTTTTTTCTTAATTAGCTGCCCATTGGTCTGTATATGCCCTCTGTTAATTAACCAATCACTGCAGCCCTGTACTAATGCTGCATTCACGTGCTATCGGAATTATGGTAAATACGAGTTTCCTAGTCGGAAAGTGGCCATATAAGGCCTCTCTAAGGCTGTTCATGTCCAATTTCCGACTAGGAAGCTCGTATTTACCATAATTCCGATAGCACGTGAATGCAGCATAACAGGTCCTGATTTCTAAATGCCTGTGCTGATGCACAATAGACAGAGACTCTGAACCTGCCTGATGTTTGTACGGTGTGTGTGCGTACACATGAGCAATGCAAGTTTGTTTCCATTGGTTTCTTTGTTTATATTGTGTATCTTTTGACTTTGTAACCTTAGTATGGTTCATTTGATTTGATTTGTTGTATTTTTGTTCTTGTTTTAGAGACCACATAAACTGCTCCTCTGTGCTCTGCTTTCTTTAATGGACAAATAAAGTGGTCATATGGCATTGTATTACTGGACTCTGTGTTCTTGTAGACACCCCTGCTGGACTCAAGCCAGACATTCCCTAAAACCTAGAGCCGGAGCCTTTTTGATTATCAGCAGGATATGTCCAGTCAGTCTTTGCCATCCCTCTCCCATGATGTCCGACCACGTTGCCAGATCCAACCTCCTGCTCGCTATGATGACTTTGTAATGCATCTTCCTGCCTCATCACGTTGACCTCTGACTGGTCAACACGGTCTCACCCCTCATCATCACGTATCGACGCTTGGTCATTGCCCCCTGGCGTCGACATCCGAGGCACAAGGTACCCCCTTTGCGTCGTTTTTCAACGTAGAGGGCTGTCCGATACACTTCGATGTAAATACCTCACCTTCGGATTCTGACGCAGGGGGGTCAACCAACAAGAGCTATGAGTGCACTGGAAAGTTTCGGTTTTCATGGTCATAATCAGGTGTGTAGTGGTAAAATAAGAGGTGGGTAAACTGGTAATTCTGTGATCATCGTAAATGGACCACGCATTGTGTTATTGGATTTAAAAAGACTTTCAAAACGTGTTTGAATGGGCAGCGTTGGCCTACTAAAAAAGTATTGATTGTTGAAGAATGTTAGGGAGTGCACTGCACACACTGTAAATGTAGGTGATGCAGTGTGATTTTGGAATGTTAGAAGTTGCATTTTAGTGCATAAACTCTATCATTGAGACTGGGTTGTAACTTCGGGCCAGGCATGTGCGCCCGATGAAACAGGCTATATATACTGTATATACGTATATATATATATTACGTATATACGTGTGTATATATATATATATATATATATATATATTATATATATATTGTATTTATACATTTAGGGTGTGTGTTCACTGCTGTGTATGGGTTAAATGCAGAGCACAAATTCTGAGTATGGGTTACCATACTTGGTCACATGTCACGTCACTTTCACTTTCACTAGATACATGTGAGGCCATGTGACAGAAAAAATACTGTTTCTGTTCAGGGTTTTCCTCCTGAAATCTATACTATTTTAATATTTTACTTAAAAGCATTATCTACTAAAAACAATAGAAAAACCATCTCGAGAAAAAAACTCGTTAAATTTCCCTGCATCATTGACAATTTAAAAAAAAAAGTTGAGATAAAATGTTGCGATTTAAACTCATTAAATTACGAGAAAAATGTCGAGATAAAATGTTGAGATTAAATTCATTAAATTACGAGAAAAAATGTCGTTAAATTTAGAGAAAAAAAGAGATAAGTCTATATATAATGTTTTCTATTATAGATCAGTGGAATAAACTCATTACTTTCGTTTCTTTGCATGTGACTTCACTTCTGCTTTAATATTTTTTCCTTAAGGACGTGTGTTCTTTGATATGTGTTCGACGTTTTTATTTTTTAAGCGAATGAAGTGCTTGTTCTTTGCTTGTTCGTGTTGTCTGTGGTTCATTTTAGCGTTCTTGTTAACATAAGACTAACATTGTGTGTATTTGAGGGAATGCTGTTTCTGCGACTCTCAGGATGTGTTCTGCTGACTGATTAGTTCATCTCCACTCAGAGATCTGTTCAGCTTCATCATGAATCACACACAAACACCCCGAGATCAAGAGTCTGCTCCAGGATACAGGTACTTTCAATACATACTATATTAACCCTAAAAAGTGCAAGACCATAAAGAGATGACAGAAATTGAATTGCTGTTTTCGATCTTTTATTTTTTTATTTGAATGTTTGTATCCCGCAGGATTCGTCGCTTCTTTGCGGGAATAAACTGATTGAAAACAGAAAGCTTGTTTGGCTGTGCGTGTTACAACATTTTAGCTACATTTAAAAACATTTTATTTAACTTATGATAAACATTTGTTGTAATATTGTTTTAAACAATAATTATAATGTCTTTTTATGAATATATTGGTCTACTGTGTTATATATAATACACAAATTTCTAGGGTCTATAAAATAACATGATCAAAGCTTTGCTGATAAACCTGTTGTTTGCAATCTACTTCATGCCTTCTGCTCTCTGACTGATAGTTCCTGTTTTTTTTTTTTTTTTTTTTCAAATCAAGTGTTTTTACTGAGAAATCTCTCAGGATAAATGTAACTTTACTTTGTTTTCTGTATCAGCATAGTAAAACTGAAAAGATCATGATTTATATTGATCAAAATATTAATATAGTAATGTAAAGGATTCTTTGTTATAGTTCAGTTGATCAGAAGAGATCAGAACCAGAGTCCAGCTGTGTGTTTATGAAGAGTGAAGAGTCTATAGGTCCTTCACAAAATCTCAGGTCCAATATTTCATCAACAGACATGATTGAAATATTTGTTATGGTGTTTTATCATGTGATTATTTTATCTGATATTTTAACATTTTCTCAAACAGAGAGACACACATCTATTAAAGTACTTAGTGTACCTTTAATATCTCTCTGTTATAGTTCAGTTGATCAGAAGAGATCAGAACCAGAGCCCAGCTGTGTGTCTATGAGGAGTGACAAATCTTTGGATCATCCAGTTAATTTTAAGAGTGGTGACACAAGGTTTAACCTCAAGTATGACATTTTTTTGTAAAAGTGATTATACAGTAGTAAGGTATTTTAAATTAAACTGTCATAATTATACAGCACAATATATAAATGCAGTAAATCTAATGACAGTGAGCAGATATAGAGCACAGAGTAATCTTTTTAAAGTAGTATTTACTTTTTACAGTTGTGACCTTGAGCAGGTGCATTTTTAATAAAGTCACAACTGTTATTAAGGTAATGAGAAAAATGTCACCAATATCAGAGTGTTTGATTATTGATTCAAGGTCAATCCTGCCACACAGATCAGTAACAAAACCCGTCTGTAAGAAACATGACCTGTCTACGAATCAACCAGAAGACAGCACGAATCCTGGTGTAAGGTAAACTGTGGGATTTTTTAATGCAATGCATCACACATCACTCAGATACATCATTAATAACTGACAACATTTCATAAACTCTATGATATTGTGGCGGGGCGGTGCAATTTTGAGACACAAGACCAAGTATTTACTAGTAAGAAAATCCGACTACGCCACCCTAGGGATTAACCCCAGGGAAAAGCGCAAACCACTCAAAAATTTAGTAATAAAGCACACAGGTTCGGTTCCCTCATAGAATTAGGCAAGAGACGCGAGTAAAGTATAAAAAAAAAATACAAATATTTATTAATACAGGAATGGTTTAAAATGCTGGACACTAAAATCAACAAGAAACACTAGAAACCCCACTTCAAACAAAAGAAAACAAATTACAAAAGGAAAACGGTAATAATACAAACCAACTTAGTATAAATGTAGCAATTATGTGTATATGTAAAAAAAAACTGAAATAATACCGGCAGGGCTGAGGCTCCTAACGGCGGGAAGTTCGGTTTCACAAGAGCACACTTCCACGCACACACACCCATGCAGTGTGATCACAATATCAAACACTCAAAGTGTACACCGCACACGATAAAGAAGAACCACCACCACAAAGGAGGAAGATCAGTCCACCCGTGGGACCCCAGCTCCTGCAATAAATCAAAAAGAAATTAAGAAACTATAGAAATGGACTTGAGGTACAAGGCAATATGGACATCACTAATGAAGCAACTCCTCGCAAAAGTGGGTATCAATAACAGACAGAAGTAAGGAGAGGAAACAATGAAGCCTTAGAAGGATCAAATAGTTAGTCACTTGAGATTACTACAAAACAACTTGAACTCAGTAAATGATCACACACAAGTCGAGTTGCATTAATAGATGATTGATCACATGCAACAAAAGCTACAACCACAAAACTTATTAATTGGTTTTACAGGAATAAAGAAGAGAAAATCAAATCAATTCAACCAAGCCAAACAAACTTTACTTCCACAGAATTAAAAGTAAAAGAAAACAAAAAATTAAATGGTTTAAATCAAAAGAAAAGAAAAAGGAGACAGAGGCCAGTTTTTATCTCTTATCCAAACGAAAAGAGATGGTCAAGCCTCCCAAACAAGCCAGAGTTGTGAAGCAGGGCACTAAAACGGCACGATAAGAAAAAGACAAGCAGTCCCCTTTAATTAATGGCGATGACCGCGTCTGCGCGGCTGCAAAGACTATAGAAATACAAAGACAGTTCACTCTTATACTTATGAATGGGAGAAAGTGCAACGCGCAATATGGCGGGATAGTCCCGCCTTCTAAATATAAGAGCCAATCATTGATTGGTAAAGTTATTGCATCACTGCAGCGGCCGTTAGAAGCTCCGGTTCCCATAGAAACCTGGGGCTGGACCAGCAGCTGCGCATGCGCAGTCATAAGCGCGATGGAGCTACGCATGCACACTGGCTGGTCTAGCCTGAAAAATAAGCTTTTTAAACGCTATTTGAGCACAAGAAACAACATTCATGGGGCAGTTCATTTCAGATTTTATTGCTGATTTGAAATATGTAATTTAATCGCGAGTTCAGCGAGCTGTTTTTGAGATTTCAGAAATTCCCCATTCATTTAGATAGGACTTCGTCTTGTCTGAGCTGCCCGGAAGCGTTGCAAATATGGCGGCCGAGTGAACGGACTTTCCTTGAAAGGGACTTTGGCGGCTGTATAAACAGCAGCTCTTTTACAGTGCGAAGACAGCAGCAAACAATCATGGCATAGAACGAGAAGGAGAATCCTACAGCGAACACAAAAGGAGACATTACTAATCATAAAATTATCCCCACTCCCCAATTATAGTTGCATTTAAAACACTTACCATCAGGATATCACGCCAGATAGAATGCTTTATAGGCACGGGTTTATCACAGTCATGCCCACCGATAGCACAATGGGATACAGGAAATCATGCCTATTTAGCATGCGACAAAATGTTAAGCCCACATAAACATACTAGCCCTATACAACAAGCTCTTAAAAATACACATACCTGAGAGGCGAACAGTCATCAAATCCACTAAGCAGCAGCAAAAGGGCACCAGCACCAGAACATAAAGCTGCACTATAATTAACAAAACCGATTTAAATTTATGCAACCCAAGAATTTCCAAATGCCTATTAAAACACAGCATGCTTTCCAACAGCCACCGTCAACACAGGCAAACAAAGGGGGAAAATGGACGTGACGCATCCCAGGTAAATAGAATAGAAGATAGAAGATACTACTCGCTGATAGACAATCACTGCTGTCAATCACCTAGCCCCGTTACAATATGTTCAGTGTCTCATAACACAGAAAACAAAAACAAAGATATCGATCCAAGATGGCGGCGCGTTCAGACGCAGCGGCTGCTCCAGGTCCCAAAAACGGTGCTTTTATGTCTTTTAATGTCGTCTGTTTGTTTCCAAATAGTGTAAATTTACCGCTAACTCATAAGGAAATCACTCCGAAACACATATATGATCGCCGAAGCCGTTTGGATATCGGCAACGCTTACAAACACAACCTCCTCTCGCCGGTGGCTACTGAGAAGCTACGAGGCCTTTGTTTACTGCTGGAGCCAGACCTCGAGACCGCGGCTTCGCCTACTAACGCTACCCGCACAAGGCTGCGTCGCAAGCAGTGTGAGAGAGGACGGAAGCACGGTAAGCGCGGAGGTATACGAGCGAGGCTAAGAGCTAATCCCACAAGACTGGCTCTTCCAACACTCATGCTCTCAAACGTTCGCTCTCTGGAAAACAAACTGGACTTAATTCAACTCAGTCAGTCTACACAGCATGAGGCAAGATTGTTGTGTGTTTGTTTTCACTGAAACATGGCTAAACGACAACATCCCAGACTCCGCCATTCAGTTGAACAGGCTAACATGCCACCGATCGGACAGAGACACAGCACTTTCTGGTAAGAGCCGTGGTGGCTTGTGTGTTTATATCAACAAAGAATGGTGTAACAATACTGCGGTATTATCAAAACACTGCTCATCACTGGCGAGTTTATGTTTGTGAAGTGCCGACCGTTCTATCTGCCGCGGGAGTTCACGGCCATTGTTATTGTCGCGGTTTACATTCCACTGTGTGCAAACACTAAGGACGCGCTGTAACACTCGGCCTTTTCAGCCAATTTACAAGAGTATTTATCAATTTATCAGCGTATTAAAAGAGCAGCTTTACCAAAAAGTGTCGTCATTTTTTACCACTCTCTCAACACAGCTTTCAAAATCTTTGACGTCCCCTGTACGGGCCACCATATGTAACACTACGGCCTTTTCAGCCAATTTACAAGAGTAAAATGGGGTCGATTTAACTGTGAGAGATGACTAGTGGTTAAATGAATGAGACATAAAGGAGATTGGTTTAAATAGGATAGGTGTATTTACAATGTTCACATAAAAGACTTTAAAACAACACGATAAAACCAGGTAAACTCAGTCTGTTAAAAGAATACAGTTCGCTTGTCCATACCCTAAAACAGTCCAAGAATCCCAGTGTGTTGATAAGTCCAATGTGAGTGTCCACCCGTGTATATACAATCCACAGAAAGTGTAATCCAAAGTTTGTACATGGTGTCCGGAAAGGTGAGCTCTGAAAGTGATAACTCCTCAATCCAGTTAGGTGACAGTCACCATGTTTGTTTGTCATGCTGCTCTCTTATCCAGTTGTTCTTTCCTGCTTCCTGTCATGTGACTAGTCACATGACAGGCCAACCATACCGTTCTTAAAGACATACACACACTTAAAATGTTAAGAAGAATAAAATGGACTAAAAAACATGTAAACCAATTAAAACTCTATAATACATTAATTCATTGTAACAAATAGAGCGGTAAAACATGTTTTTTGTGTGACAGTGTCACAGCGCTTCGTGAACTGTATAGCGCCATCAGTGAACAACAAACAAATAACCCCAACAGCTTTTTCATCATAGCCGGTGACTTCAACCACGCAAATTTAAAGACAGTTTTGCCAAAGTTCTACCAACATGTAAACTTTGCAACAAGGGGAAATAATACACTGGACTTTGTTTACACAACCGTAAAGAACGCTTACAAGGCTGTACCCCGCCCCCACCTCGGGTACTCAGACCACATCTCAGTTATGCTAATCCCAGCATATAGACCACTTCTGAAACTCACCAAACCGGTTCAAAAACTCATCACAATTTGGCCAGAGAATGCTACTTCAACACTACAGGACTGCTTTCAGTGCACAGACTGGAACATGTTTAAAGAGGCGGCCACCTACAACAACCACACAGACCTGCAGGAGTACACTGAAACTGTGACTGCTTACATCAAAAAGTGCATGGATGATGTGACAGTCACAAATACCCTCACCACACGTGCAAACCAAAAGCCGTGGATGACAGCAGAGGTTCGTGGGCTGCTAAAAACCAGAGATGAAGCATTCAGATCAGGAGTCAAAGCAGCCCTCAAAACAGCAAGAGCCAATCTGTCCTGTGGCATCAAAAATGCAAAACGGTCACATGCTCAAAAAATCAATAATCACTTCACGGACAGCAGAGACACACTGAGCCTGTGGCAAGCCATTCAGACCATCACTGACTACAAGCCCCCGCCACAGGCCAGTGATGATGATCCATCCCTCCCCGATACACTCAACCACTTTTATTCACGGTTTGAAATGCAGAACGACACACCTGCACAAAAACTGCCCACACCTCCCAACGACCAGGCACTCTGTCTGTCTGCAGCCAACGTAAGAAAGACCCTATCCAGGATTAACCAACAAAAGGCTGCGGGTCCTGACAACATACCTGGTCATGTACTGAAAGACTGTGCTGCACACGGGGCCTAACATGGCTGCCCACTGCTCCGGGTGTGTGTTCACTTAGGATGGGTTAAATGCAGAGAATACATTTCACTACTGGTTATATACTCTCTATGTAATTGTGTATGTGACAAATAAAACTAATCTTATAATCTTAAATGCAGAACGACACACCTGCACAAAAACTGCCCACACCTCCCAACGACCAGGCGCTCTGTCTGTCTGCAGCCGACGTAAGAAAGACCCTATCCAGGATTAACCCACGAAAGGCTGCGGGTCCTGACAACATACCTGGCCGTGTACTGAAAGACTGTGCTGCACAGCTGATGGATGTCCTAACAGATATCTTCAACACCTCGCTGAGCCAGGCGGTTGTCCCCACATGTCTAAAATCCACAACAATCATACCGGTTCCAAAGAAATCACCTGTGTCCTGTTTAAACGATTACCATCCCATAACACTGACTCCAATCATGATGAAGTGCTTTGAGAGGTTAGTCATGCAAAAAATCAAAAACAGCCTCCCCAACACACTCGATCCGCTCCAGTTTGCATACCGTCCAAACCGCTCTACGGACGATGCAATCTCCTCCACCCTCCACCTGGCTCTTGCCCACTTAGAAAACAAAGACTCCTATGTTAGAGTGCTGTTCATTGACTTCAGCTCGGCATTCAACACAATAATCCCACAACAGCTCATAAATAAACTAAACCTGCTGGGCCTTAACAATTCCCTCTGTAATTGGATCCTGGACTTTTTAACCGGAAGACCTCAGTCAGTCCGTGTCAGCCACAACACCTCGAGCACTACCACACTGACCACAGGTGCCCCACAAGGCTGTGTGCTCAGCCCGCTGCTCTTCACGCTGCTGACCCATGACTGCACTGCCAAGTTCTGCTCCAACCACATCATCAAGTTTGCTGATGACACAACAGTGGTAGGTCTTATCAGCAACAACGATGAAACGCACTACAGAGAGGAAGTGGCACAGCTGGCTGAATGGTGTGGCGCTAACAATCTGTCCCTTAATGTGGAGAAGACAAATGAGGTTGTGATGGACTTCAGGAGGAGGAAATCCACTGACCACCCCCCACTGACCATCGACAGCTCGACTGTGGAGAGAGTCAGCAGCACTAAATTCCTGGGGGTGCACATCACGGAGGATCTCACTTGGACCACCAACACCATGTCACTCTCCAAGAAGGCACAACAGCGCCTACACTTTCTCCGCCGGCTGAAAAGAGCAAGTCTCCCACCACCCATCCTCACCACATTCTACAGGGGCACCATTGAGAGTGTGCTGACAAGCTGCATCACTGTCTGGTACGGGAACTGCAGTGCTGCTGACCGCAAGACCCTCCAGCGGACAGTGAACACGGCTGCAAAGATCATCGGTGCCCCTCTCCCATCCATCCTGGACATTTTCCTTGCACGATGCTCCAGCAAAACCAACAGCATCGTGAAGGACCCCACCCACCCCTCCCACAGTCTCTTCCAGCTCCTACCATCAGGAAGACGGTACCGGAGCATCAGAGCCCGCTCTACCAGACTGCTCAACAGCTTTTTCCCCAGGCTGTGAGAGCCCTGTACTCAGATCACCCCGCCCCCCCCCCTCTGAAACCCCATGCAAACCCCTACCTCCTGAAACATGGACAGCCCATCCCCCTCCCCCCTCCAAACACCCCCAACCTTACCACACCAAAGAAAAAATTGTGAACTTTCTTGTGCAATTCAAGTATGCTACACACAGGTGAGTGGGCCTGCACAAACCACCTGTAGCAGCACACTCTCCTCTATGAGCTCTGAAAGTGATAACTCCTCAATCCAGTTAGGTGACAGTCACCATGTTTGTTTGTCATGCTGCTCTCTTATCCAGTTGTTCTTTCCTGCTTCCTGTCATGTGACTAGTCACATGACAGGCCAACCATACCGTTCTTAAAGACATACACACACTTAAAATGTTAAGAAGAATAAAATGGACTAAAAAACATGTAAACCAATTAAAACTCTATAATACATTAATTCATTGTAACAAATAGAGCGGTAAAACATGTTTTTTGTGTGACAGTGTCACAGCGCTTCGTGAACTGTATAGCGCCATCAGTGAACAACAAACAAATAACCCCAACAGCTTTTTCATCATAGCCGGTGACTTCAACCACGCAAATTTAAAGACAGTTTTGCCAAAGTTCTACCAACATGTAAACTTTGCAACAAGGGGAAATAATACACTGGACTTTGTTTACACAACCGTAAAGAACGCTTACAAGGCTGTACCCCGCCCCCACCTCGGGTACTCAGACCACATCTCAGTTATGCTAATCCCAGCATATAGACCACTTCTGAAACTCACCAAACCGGTTCAAAAACTCATCACAATTTGGCCAGAGAATGCTACTTCAACACTACAGGACTGCTTTCAGTGCACAGACTGGAACATGTTTAAAGAGGCGGCCACCTACAACAACCACACAGACCTGCAGGAGTACACTGAAACTGTGACTGCTTACATCAAAAAGTGCATGGATGATGTGACAGTCACAAATACCCTCACCACACGTGCAAACCAAAAGCCGTGGATGACAGCAGAGGTTCGTGGGCTGCTAAAAACCAGAGATGAAGCATTCAGATCAGGAGTCAAAGCAGCCCTCAAAACAGCAAGAGCCAATCTGTCCTGTGGCATCAAAAATGCAAAACGGTCACATGCTCAAAAAATCAATAATCACTTCACGGACAGCAGAGACACACTGAGCCTGTGGCAAGCCATTCAGACCATCACTGACTACAAGCCCCCGCCACAGGCCAGTGATGATGATCCATCCCTCCCCGATACACTCAACCACTTTTATTCACGGTTTGAAATGCAGAACGACACACCTGCACAAAAACTGCCCACACCTCCCAACGACCAGGCACTCTGTCTGTCTGCAGCCAACGTAAGAAAGACCCTATCCAGGATTAACCAACAAAAGGCTGCGGGTCCTGACAACATACCTGGTCATGTACTGAAAGACTGTGCTGCACAGCTGATGGATGTCCTAACAGATATCTTCAACACCTCGCTGAGCCAGGCGGTCGTCCCCACATGTCTAAAATCCACAACAATCGTACCGGTACCAAAGAAATCACCTGTGTCCTGTTTAAACGATTACCGTCCCATAGCACTGACTCCAATCATGATGAAGTGCTTTGAGAGGTTAGTCATGCAAAAAATCAAAAACAGCCTCCCCAACACACTCGATCCACTCCAGTTTGCATACCGTCCAAACCGCTGTACGGACGATGCAATCTCCTCCACCCTCCACCTGGCTCTTACCCACTTAGAAAACAAAGACTCCTATGTTAGAATGCTGTTCATTGACTTCTGCTCGGCATTCAACACAATAATCCCACAACAGCTCATAAATAAACTAAACCTGCTGGGCCTTAACAATTCCCTCTGTAATTGGATCCTGGACTTTTTAACTGGAAGACCTCAGTCAGTCCGTGTCAGCCACAACACCTCGAGCACTACCACACTGACCACAGGTGCCCCACAAGGCTGTGTGCTCAGCCCGCTGCTCTTCACGCTGCTGACCCATGACTGCACTTCCAAGTTCTGCTCCAACCACATCATCAAGTTTGCTGATGACACAACAGTGGTAGGTCTTATCAGCAACAACGATGAAACGCACTACAGAGAGGAAGTGGCACAGCTGGCTGAATGGTGTGGCGCTAACAATCTGTCCCTTAATGTGGAGAAGACAAATGAGGTTGTGATGGACTTCAGGAGGAGGAAATCCACTGACCACCCCCCACTGACCATCGACAGCTCGACTGTGGAGAGAGTCAGCAGCACTAAATTCCTGGGGGTGCACATCACGGAGGATCTCACCTGGACCACCAACACCATGTCACTCACCAAGAAGGCACAACAGCGCCTACACTTTCTCCGCCGGCTGAAAAGAGCAAGTCTCCCACCACCCATCCTCACCACATCCTACAGGGGCACCATTGAGAGTGTGCTGACCAGCTGCATCACTGTCTGGTACGGGAACTGCAGTGCTGCTGACCGCAAGACCCTCCAGCATACAGTGAACACGGCTGCAAAGATCATCGGTGCCCCTCTCCCATCCATCCTGGACATTTTCCTTGCACGATGCTCCAGCAAAACCAACAGCATCGTGAAGGACCCCACCCACCCCTCCCACAGTCTCTTCCAGCTCCTACCATCAGGAAGACGGTACCGGAGCATCAGAGCCCGCTCTACCAGACTGCTCAACAGCTTTTTCCCCAGGCTGTGAGAGCCCTGAACTCAGATCACCCCGCCCCCCCTCTGAAACCCCATGCAAACCCCTACCTCCTGAAACATGGACCAGCCCCCCCCAAAAAAACTCCCTCCAACCTTACCACACCAAAGAAAAAATTGTGAACTTTCTTGTGCAATTCAAGTGTGCTACACACAGGTGAGTGGGCCTGCACAAACCACCTGTAGCAGCACACTCTCCTCTATGCACTAGACACTTTTCCTAACACTGCTATGTGTACACAATCCCACAAAAGACTCAGCAATATATGTATGTTTACATGCTCATGCACCACTACAAATCATTTTGTACTGTTCCTCAGCTAGCTGCTTGACTCACAATGTTTCTCTATGCACATGTACAGTATTTATGTGAAGCATTTGCATAGTTTGTATAGTTTGCATTTTTTATCTTTATCTTTAGTTGTATAGGGAAAACATTTATATATAGTATACTTAATCAAAATCTGTCAGTAGGTTAGTTGTGTATAGGTTTATAGTGTTTTGCTTCATTGTTGTATGTCTGTATTTATGTCTGTATTTATGTAGCACCGTGGACCCGTGAGGCACGACATTTCGTTCCACTGTATGTCCCCACATGTAGCGGAATGACAATAAAGCTCAACTTGACTTGACTTGAAAAAAGACATTTTGCTCTTTACATTTACCTCTTTAAGTCTTCTAATAATGTGCTATTTTGAATTTTCCAGGCATAAAGTCCTTAACACATTTAGATCAAATCTGCTGAAGAAGTTTGAGCGTCTGTATGAGGGAACAGCGACGCAGGGAAACCCAACACTCCTGAATGAGATCTACACAGAGCTCTACATCACAGAGAGTGAGAGTGGAGAGATCAGTAATGAGCATGAGGTGAGAAAGATTGAGACACAATCCAGGAGAGCAGCAACAGAGGACACAGCCATCAAAAGCAATGACATCTTTAGACCTTTACCTGGACAAGACAAAGCCATCAGAACTGTGCTGACAAAGGGAGTCGCTGGCATTGGAAAAACAGTCTCTGTGCAGAAGTTCATCCTGGACTGGGCTGAAGGGAAAGAGAATCAGGACGTCCAGCTCATATTTCCACTGCCTTTCAGAGAAATTAACTTGATGAAGGATGAAACACTCAGCCTTTCAGATCTTCTTCATGTCTTTTTCCCTGAAACTAAAGAAATGGAAATATCCAGAGATGAATATAAAGTGCTGTTCATCTTTGATGGTCTGGATGAGTGTCGTCTGTCTCTGGATTTTAAGAGTAAAGTGAACCTGTGTAATATATCTGAATCAGCCTCAGTGGATGTGCTGCTGATGAACTTGATTATGGGGAATCTGCTTCCCTCTGCTCTCATCTGGATCACCTCCAGACCAGCAGCAGCTGATCTCATCCCCTCTGAGTGTGTCCATCGAGTGACAGAGGTGCGAGGCTTCAATGAGCCACAGAAGGAGGAATACTTCAGGAAGAGAATCAGTGATCAGAGTCTGGCCAATACAATCATCTCACACCTGAAGTCATCAAGGAGCCTCTACATCATGTGCCACATTCCAGTGTTCTGCTGGATCTCAGCCGCTGTTCTGGAGAAGATGTTGAGTCCAGCAGAGAGTGGAGAGATTCCCAAAACTCTCACTCAAATGTACACACACTTCCTGATCCTTCAGATCAACATCAAACGTGAGAAGGACTATGAGAAGAAGGTGACAGATGAAGATATGATCCTCAAACTGGGGAAAGTGGCTTTTCAGCAGCTTGTGAAAGGAAACCTGATCTTCTATGAGGAAGACCTGAGAGAGTGTGGCATTGATGTGACAGAAGCATCAGTATACTCAGGATTGTGCACTCAGATCTTCAGAGAGGAGTTTGGCTTGTATCAGGGGAAAGTCTTCTGCTTTGTTCATCTGAGCATTCAGGAACATCTAGCAGCTCTATATGTGCACCTCTCCTGTACAAACCACGACAGAAATATGATTGACCAAATCAACAAACAGAGTTTGTGGTCTAGAGTTAAGGATTGGTTTCAACTCAATTCATCAGAACATGTTTCATTATCTGAGCTGCATCAGAGAGCTGTGGAAGAGGCTCTACAGAGTAAAAATGGACATCTGGATCTTTTCCTGCGGTTTCTTCTGGGTTTGTCAGTGGAGTCTCATCAGATTCTCATACAACGAATAATGACACTAAAAAGAAGCAGCTCTGACAGCAATGAGAAATCAGTTGAGTACATCAAGAAGAAGACCAGGATCATTGACTCTCCAGAGAAATCCATCACTCTGTTCCACTGTCTGAATGAACTGGGTGATCGTTCACTAGTGGAGGAAATACAACAGTATCTGAAATCTGGAAGAATAAGTGAAGCCAAACTCTCTTCATCTCAGTGGTCAGCTGTAGTTTTTGTGTTGTTGACATCAGAAGAGGATCTGAATGAGTTTCATCTTGATAAATTTGTTAAAAGAAAGAATAAACATGAAAATATGAAAGTTCTTCAGAAGTTGCTGCCTGTGATTAAAGAATCCAGATCAGTTCAGTAAGTATCACTGAGAACAATCACTTCACTGTTAAAACATTATGAGAATTAAAGTTAAAAGCTCATAAATCTTCAGTGCTGTAGCTGTTATTTTAGTGGTCACACGAAACGATGTTGATTTCTTCAGATTGATCTGATTCCAACTTTGTAATTTATACATTATTAACAATTCGTCCAGCGAGCGTTAAAATCAGTATATCTTAACAATTCTGTTTATATTATTACGTGGCCAACGATAACACAAACAAAACTCTAGTAGTTTATCAAATTTTGAACAAGGTAACAAGGATCGGGGCAAAGTTTGACTTGAATATTACACAACACAAGACAAGGATTCTTTATAAATGAAACAAAGTTTATTTATAACCGTTACTCTACGATTTATTAACTAAACCTTTTGAAGCACACACACACACATATATACACATACACACAGTTCAGGAGTTATTGTGTTTGCATGAAGTTCCCAAAGGTATAATACTCGTTTTCCAATAATTCTTTAAATTCAACATGAGGAAGTTACAAGCAGAAAACTTTACTCTCTTTACTTTTAAAGATTAATTCACCAGTTTTCCAGCAAAGAGAGATATGGAGATTTTGCTTGCTACCTGTGTTCAAGCTGATAGAGACAGCGGGCTTGTTTTTCTTTCCTGGTTAAGGGAACCCCGCGGCTGCTGATGCTGTCCTTGCGTGACGTCACTCTGGGGAATCCCTCTTGTGATTGGCGGTTGCCTGTTTCCTTGAGAGAGACCACACTTGAAGTTCTTCTCTGAGTTTTGCGTGGCTTCAGGCTTTGAAGGTTCTTCAGGAAGAAATTTGACGGAGGGGTTGAGTTTTGCATGACTCAATCGCTTGAGGTTGCAGCATGTGAGCACAAGTTTTTGCACGATCAAACAATGGCAAAAGAGCAAAGAATCCGTTCGGACATTGGGGTTTTAACAGAGCTGAGTTTGTCCATCCCACGGCGATTGTCCCAATCAAATTGTCTGATTGCCCTTTTAGAAATCCTCCATGCAAGTCTGAGTCTTCATTGTCTGCGCAACTTCAGCGTCCCTTTGGAATGCAGGAAAGAAAAGGGGGGAGAATAAAAATGTCCTGAGGTCAGAAGATGTCATGGGTGTGGAGATCTGCTGAGCTTTATCTCAGACAGAGAGCCATAAATCAGTCACTGGTGGTTATCAGATTATTAGTTTATGCGAAAAAAGGTCATGGGATCCCGGGAGTGTCTGTCGCGGGAACATTTCCAGATACAACATTCTTTGTACTGTTGTTTATTTGAACTTTATTTATGGTAAGCCAGTCAGGAACAACATTGACGTTCTGTTCTCAAATATGTCCAGATGCAGAAGGTCCTTTTCTTCTCAAGTCTATCATTGTTTTCATGGGTCCCACGGGAAGATAAGCAGGGTGTCCTCCAGATAGGGAGGCGTCATTGGGGTTGGTTACTTTATGACTTCTTGCATATGTCCAATTAAAGAATCTTTTAGTTTTCCTTTGGCACGTAAAATTATATAGTGATTTGGGTCTGTTCGAAGAGGTATTACAATGCACTTTTGAAGACAACTTTTTTATTTTTTTGTTTCCCGCATTTTACAAAAGGGCATCTTGAGTGACAAGAGCTAGACTCAAACTTAAATTAAACACATGAACTGAGGGAGTTCACAGTCCATCATGCAGATTAGTTTTAATCATGTTAAACCAGTTAAAAGTTAAATGTTTTGTTTAATACATTAATTACATTTTTATTCAATTACAGCACTGTTGCATACAATTAAAATTTTACTCAATTAACAGATAAATGTTGGTTTAATCCAGTGTAAGAATTATTAATTAGCTCCTATTTTAGCTTTTAGAGAATCAAATCTTAGAGATTCGGGTTGATTTGATTAGACTGATTCAAAATTGATAGCATACACTTCAGCTATTCGTCCAGCGTCTAGCACTTAGTGTATCTTAGCAATTCTG
>JALXFT010003634.1:0-15000 GCA_023376895.1 Aspiorhynchus laticeps | reverse complement strand
CTAATAAATGTGTATTAGTATCTACTGAATAAATATTAGTAGCTAATAAATGTGTATTAGTATCTACTGAATAAGTACTAGTAGCTAATAAATGTGTATTAGTATCTACTGAATAAGTATTAGTAGCTAATAAATGTGTATTAGTATCTACTGAATAAGTATTAGTAGCTAATAAATGTGTATTAGTATCTACTGAATAAGGACTAGTAGCTAATACATGTGTATTAGTATCTACTGAATAAGTACTAGTAGCTAATAAATGTGTATTAGTATCTACTGAATAAGTACTAGTAGCTAATAAATGTGTATTAGTATCTACTGAATAAGTATAAGTACCTAATAAATGTGTATTAGTATCTACTGAATAAGTACTAGTAGCTAATAAATGTGTATTAGTATCTACTGAATAAATATTAGTAGCTAATAAATGTGTATTAGTATCTACTGAATAAGTACTAGTAGCTAATAAATGTGTATTAGTATCTACTGAATAAGTATTAGTAGCTAATAAATGTGTATTAGTATCTACTGAATAAGTATTAGTAGCTAATAAATGTGTATTAGTATCTACTGAATAAGGACTAGTAGCTAATACATGTGTATTAGTATCTACTGAATAAGTACTAGTAGCTAATAAATGTGTATTAGTATCTGCTGAATAAGTACTAGTAGCTAATAAATGTGTATTAGTATCTGCTGAATAAGGACTAGTAGCTAATAAATGTGTATCAGTATCTACTGAATAAGGACTAGTAGCTAATAAATGTGTATCAGTATCTACTGAATAAGTACTAGTAGCTAATAAATGTGTATCAGTATCTACTGAATAAGTACTAGTAGCTAATAAATGTGTATTAGTATCTGCTGAATAAGTACTAGTAGCTAATAAATGTGTATTAGTATCTACTGAATAAGGACTAGTAGCTAATAAATGTGTATCAGTATCTACTGAATAAGGACTAGTAGCTAATAAATGTGTATCAGTATCTACTGAATAAGTACTAGTAGCTAATAAATGTGTATCAGTATCTACTGAATAAGTACTAGTAGCTAATAAATGTGTATCAGTATCTACTGAATAAGGACTAGTAGCTAATAAATGTGTATCAGTATCTACTGAATAAGGACTAGTAGCTAATAAATGTGTATTAGTATCTACTGAATAAGTACTAGTAGCTAATAAATGTGTATTAGTATCTACTGAATAAGTACTAGTAGCTAATAAATGTGTATTAGTATCTACTGAATAAGTACTAGTAGCTAATAAATGTGTTTTAGTATCTACTGAATAAGGACTAGTAGCTAATAAATGTGTATTAGTATCTACTGAATAAGGACTAGTAGCTAATAAATGTGTATTAGTATCTACTGAATAAGGACTAGTAGCTAATAAATGTGTATTAGTATCTACTGAATAAGGACTAGTAGCTAATAAATGTGTATTAGTATCTACTGAATAAGGACTAGTAGCTAATAAATGTGTATTAGTATCTACTGAATAAGGACTAGTAGCTAATAAATGTGTATTAGTATCTACTGAATAAGGACTAGTAGCTAATAAATGTGTATCAGTATCTACTGAATAAGGACTAGTAGCTAATAAATGTGTATCAGTATCTACTGAATAAGTACTAGTAGCTAATAAATGTGTATCAGTATCTACTGAATAAGTACTAGTAGCTAATAAATGTGTATCAGTATCTACTGAATAAGTACTAGTAGCTAATAAATGTGTATCAGTATCTACTGAATAAGGACTAGTAGCTAATGAATGTGTATCAGTATCTACTGAATAAGTGACTAGTAGCTAATAATGTGTATAGTATCTACTGAATAAGGACTAGTAGCTAATAAATGTGTATCAGTATCTACTGAATAAGTACTAGTAGCTAATAAATGTGTATTAGTATCTACTGAATAAGGACTAGTAGCTAATAAATGTGTATCAGTATCTACTGAATAAGGACTAGTAGCTAATAAATGTGTATTAGTATCTACTGAATAAGGACTAGTAGCTAATAAATGTGTATCAGTATCTACTGAATAAGGACTAGTAGCTAATAAATGTGTATTAGTATCTACTGAATAAGTACTAGTAGCTAATGAATGTGTATCAGTATCTACTGAATAAGTACTAGTAGCTAATAAATGTGTATTAGTATCTACTGAATAAGGACTAGTAGCTAATAAATGTGTATCAGTATCTACTGAATAAGGACTAGTAGCTAATAAATGTGTATTAGTATCTACTGAATAAGGACTAGTAGCTAATAAATGTGTATCAGTATCTACTGAATAAGGACTAGTAGCTAATAATGTGTATCAGTATCTACTGAATAAGGACTAGTAGCTAATAAATGTGTATCAGTATCTACTGAATAAGTACTAGTAGCTAATAAATGTGTATCAGTATCTACTGAATAAGTACTAGTAGCTAATAAATGTGTATTAGTATCTACTGAATAAGGACTAGTAGCTAATAAATGTGTATTAGTATCTACTGAATAAGTACTAGTAGCTAATAAATGTGTATTAGTATCTACTGAATAAGGACTAGTAGCTAATAAATGTGTATTAGTATCTACTGAATAAGATTAGTAGCTAATAAATGTGTATTAGTATCTACTGAATAAGTATTAGTAGCTAATAAATGTGTATTAGTATCTACTGAATAAGGACTAGTAGCTAATAATGTGTATTAGTATCTACTGAATAAGACTAGTAGCTAATAAATGTGTATTAGTATCTCTGAATAAGACTAGTAGCTAATAAATGTGTATTAGTATCTCTGAATAAGGACTAGTAGCTAATAAATGTGTATCAGTATCTACTGAATAAGGACTAGTAGCTAATAAATGTGTATCAGTATCTACTGAATAAGACTAGTAGCTAATAAATGTGTATCAGTATCTACTGAATAAGACTAGTAGCTAATAAATGTGTATTAGTATCTCTGAATAAGTACTAGTAG
This sequence comes from Aspiorhynchus laticeps, assembly GCA_023376895.1. Classification (NCBI taxonomy): domain Eukaryota; kingdom Metazoa; phylum Chordata; class Actinopteri; order Cypriniformes; family Cyprinidae; genus Aspiorhynchus; species Aspiorhynchus laticeps. The sequence goes on along the minus strand of JALXFT010003634.1, from coordinate 12,029 downwards.
CTAATAAATGTGTATTAGTATCTACTGAATAAGGACTAGTAGCTAATAAATGTGTATCAGTATCTACTGAATAAGGACTAGTAGCTAATAAATGTGTATAGTATCTACTGAATAAGACTAGTAGCTAATAAATGTGTATCAGTATCTACTGAATAAGACTAGTAGCTAATAAATGTGTATAGTATCTACTGAATAAGGACTAGTAGCTAATAAATGTGTATCAGTATCTACTGAATAAGGACTAGTAGCTAATAAATGGTATTAGTATCTACTGAATAAGTACTAGTAGCTAATAAATGTGTATTAGTATCTACTGAATAAGACTAGTAGCTAATAAATGTGTATTAGTATCTACTGAATAAGACTAGTAGCTAATAAATGTGTTTTAGTATCTACTGAATAAGGACTAGTAGCTAATAAATGTGTATTAGTATCTACTGAATAAGGACTAGTAGCTAATAAATGTGTATTAGTATCTACTGAATAAGGACTAGTAGCTAATAAATGTGTATTAGTATCTACTGAATAAGGACTAGTAGCTAATAAATGTGTATTAGTATCTACTGAATAAGGACTAGTAGCTAATAAATGTGTATTAGATCTACTGAATAAGGACTAGTAGCTAATAAATGTGTATTAGTATCTACTGAATAAGGACTAGTAGCTAATAAATGTGTATCAGTATCTACTGAATAAGGACTAGTAGCTAATAAATGTGTATCAGTATCTACTGAATAAGGACTAGTAGCTAATAAATGTGTATCAGTATCTACTGAATAAGGACTAGTAGCTAATAAATGTGTATCAGTATCTACTGAATAAGTACTAGTAGCTAATAAATGTGTATAGTATCTACTGAATAAGGACTAGTAGCTAATGAATGTGTATTAGTATCTACTGAATAAGACTAGTAGCTAATAATGTGTATAGTATCTACTGAATAAGGACTAGTAGCTAATAAATGTGTATCAGTATCTACTGAATAAGTACTAGTAGCTAATAATGTGTATTAGTATCTACTGAATAAGGACTAGTAGCTAATAAATGTGTATCAGTATCTACTGAATAAGGACTAGTAGCTAATAAATGTGTATTAGTATCTACTGAATAAGGACTAGTAGCTAATAAATGTGTATCAGTATCTACTGAATAAGGACTAGTAGCTAATAAATGGTATAGTATCTACTGAATAAGACTAGTAGCTAATGAATGTGTATCAGTATCTACTGAATAAGGACTAGTAGCTAATAAATGTGTATAGTATCTACTGAATAAGGACTAGTAGCTAATAAATGTGTATCAGTATCTACTGAATAAGGACTAGTAGCTAATAAATGTGTATTAGTATCTACTGAATAAGGACTAGTAGCTAATAAATGTGTATCAGTATCTACTGAATAAGGACTAGTAGCTAATAAATGTGTATCAGTATCTACTGAATAAGGACTAGTAGCTAATAAATGTGTATCAGTATCTACTGAATAAGTACTAGTAGCTAATAAATGTGTATCAGTATCTACTGAATAAGTACTAGTAGCTAATAAATGTGTATTAGTATCTACTGAATAAGGACTAGTAGCTAATAAATGTGTATTAGTATCTACTGAATAAGGACTAGTAGCTAATAAATGTGTATTAGTATCTACTGAATAAGGACTAGTAGCTAATAAATGTGTATTAGTATCTACTGAATAAGGACTAGTAGCTAATAAATGTGTATTAGTATCTACTGAATAAGGACTAGTAGCTAATAAATGTGTATTAGTATCTACTGAATAAGGACTAGTAGCTAATAAATGTGTATTAGTATCTACTGAATAAGGACTAGTAGCTAATAAATGTGTATTAGTATCTACTGAATAAGGACTAGTAGCTAATAAATGTGTATCAGTATCTACTGAATAAGGACTAGTAGCTAATAAATGTGTATCAGTATCTACTGAATAAGGACTAGTAGCTAATAAATGTGTATCAGTATCTACTGAATAAGGACTAGTAGCTAATAAATGTGTATCAGTATCTACTGAATAAGGACTAGTAGCTAATGAATGTGTATTAGTATCTACTGAATAAGTACTAGTAGCTAATGAATGTGTATCAGTATCTACTGAATAAGGACTAGTAGCTAATAAATGTGTATCAGTATCTACTGAATAAGTACTAGTAGCTAATACATGTGTATTAGTATCTACTGAATAAGGACTAGTAGCTAATAAATGTGTATCAGTATCTACTGAATAAGGACTAGTAGCTAATAAATGTGTATTAGTATCTACTGAATAAGGACTAGTAGCTAATAAATGTGTATCAGTATCTACTGAATAAGGACTAGTAGCTAATAAATGAGTATCAGTATCTACTGAATAAGTACTAGTAGCTAATGAATGTGTATCAGTATCTACTGAATAAGGACTAGTAGCTAATAAATGTGTATCAGTATCTACTGAATAAGGACTAGTAGCTAATAAATGTGTATCAGTATCTACTGAATAAGGACTAGTAGCTAATAAATGTGTATCAGTATCTACTGAATAAGGACTAGTAGCTAATAAATGTGTATCAGTATCTACTGAATAAGGACTAGTAGCTAATAAATGTGTATCAGTATCTACTGAATAAGGACTAGTAGCTAATAAATGTGTATCAGTATCTACTGAATAAGTACTAGTAGCTAATAAATGTGTATCAGTATCTACTGAATAAGTACTAGTAGCTAATAAATGTGTATCAGTATCTACTGAATAAGTACTAGTAGCTAATAAATGTGTATTAGTATCTACTGAATAAGGACTAGTAGCTAATGAATGTGTATCAGTATCTACTGAATAAGGACTAGTAGCTAATAAATGTGTATTAGTATCTACTGAATAAGGACTAGTAGCTAATGAATGTGTATCAGTATCTACTGAATAAGTACTAGTAGCTAATAAATGTGTATTAGTATCTACTGAATAAGGACTAGTAGCTAATAAATGTGTATCAGTATCTACTGAATAAGGACTAGTAGCTAATAAATGTGTATTAGTATCTACTGAATAAGGACTAGTAGCTAATAAATGTGTATCAGTATCTACTGAATAAGGACTAGTAGCTAATAAATGTGTATTAGTATCTACTGAATAAGGACTAGTAGCTAATGAATGTGTATCAGTATCTACTGAATAAGTACTAGTAGCTAATAAATGTGTATTAGTATCTACTGAATAAGGACTAGTAGCTAATAAATGTGTATCAGTATCTACTGAATAAGGACTAGTAGCTAATAAATGTGTATTAGTATCTACTGAATAAGGACTAGTAGCTAATAAATGTGTATCAGTATCTACTGAATAAGTACTAGTAGCTAATGAATGTGTATCAGTATCTACTGAATAAGGACTAGTAGCTAATAAATGTGTATCAGTATCTACTGAATAAGGACTAGTAGCTAATAAATGTGTATCAGTATCTACTGAATAAGGACTAGTAGCTAATAAATGTGTATCAGTATCTACTGAATAAGGACTAGTAGCTAATAAATGTGTATCAGTATCTACTGAATAAGTACTAGTAGCTAATAAATGTGTATTAGTATCTACTGAATAAGGACTAGTAGCTAATAAATGTGTATTAGTATCTACTGAATAAGGACTAGTAGCTAATAAATGTGTATCAGTATCTACTGAATAAGTACTAGTAGCTAATAAATGTGTATTAGTATCTACTGAATAAGGACTAGTAGCTAATAAATGTGTATTAGTATCTACTGAATAAGGGGAAAGGGAAGTGGTGTGTGGCCAAGTATGGTGACCCATACTCAGAATTTGTCCTCTGCATTTAACCCATCCAAGTGCACACTCACAGCAGTGAACACACACCCGGAGCAGTGGGCAGCCATGTTGCGGCGCCCGGGGAGCAGTTGGGGGATCGGTGCCTTGCTCAAGGGTCTCACCTCAGTCATGGTATTGAAGGTGGAGAGAGCACTTGTTATTCACTCCCCCCACCGACAATCCCTGCCGGACCTGGGAATCGAACCTGCAACCTTTGGGTTACAAGTCCAACTCTCTAACCATTAGGCCACGGCTGCCCCTTAAGTATTAATAGCTAGAATAGAATAAGTATTAGTAGCTAATAAATGTGCACTAGTGTCTTCTGAATAAGTACTAGTAGCTAATAAATGTGCACTAGTGTCTTCTGAATAAGTATTAGTAGCTAATAAATGTGTATTAGTATCTACTGAATAAATACTAGTAGCTAATAAATGTGCACTAGTGTCTTCTGAATAAGTACTAGTAGCTAATAAATGTGTATTAGTATCTACTGAATAAGGACTAGTAGCTAATAAATGTGCACTAGTGTCTTCTGAATAAGTACTAGTAGCTAATAAATGTGCACTAGTGTCTACTGAATAAGCACTATTTGCTAATAAATGTGCACTAGTATAAAATGAATAACTACTAGTTTCTAATACATGTGTACTAGTATAAAATGAATAAGTACTAGTTTCTAATACATGTGTACTAGTATCAAATGAATAAGTACTCTATGCTAATAAATGTGCACTAGTGTTGTCAGGGTCCTGTCTTTGTTTAATGTCTCTTTGTTTGTCTTGTGCCTGAACACGTGGTTGTGTCTATGTTTGTGCTCCCCTGGTCCTGCCTCCTCGTTTTCAGTTACCATGCCCCCTTGTTAAGTCCTTGTTGTCTGATTGTGTTCACCTGATCCTCGTGTGCTCTGCTCCCTTATATTGTGCTCATTTTCCCTCTTGTCTTTGCTGGTTTGTGTTCTGTGTGCCTTGTGTGCATCCTTCTTGCTAGTCTTTAGCCTTGTCTAGCCTGCATCCTATCTAGTTTTATTTTTTCATATTGTTAATTCTAGTTTTTATTTGTTCCCATGTTTAGTCAATAGTCTAGATCCTGTTTTAGTGGGTTAGTTCTTTATTTTCGTTCTTGTCCCTTTTGATTTTGATTTAGCAAGGTCGCTGTCTTGTCCTTCTTTATTTATGTTTGTAGTTCTAGTCCTATTTCTAGCTCTATCCTATTGGTTTCGTAAAGTCCGGTTTATTATTTCTAGTATTTATCTTATTACTCTTGTTTTTCCTTTTCAGTTTTATTTCTTGTTTTTCCTCTTGTTTTGCGTTTTTACTTTTGATCTGTGTCTATCTCTTGTCTCTCCTGTTGTCTTGTCTCTGTGTGTGTCTGTCGTGTTGGTTCCTGCCCTGCTCCCTGAGTCCTCCCTGATCGCTGATTCTTCTGTCCTGACTGACATTTGGGGGCTTCAGGAGTTACCATCTCCAGGGCCAAGCCTGGGGTTCCTTGAGCTGCTACCTAGTCTCCGTTTGCCTCAGAGTCTGGAGCTACCCCCATCTCCGACCAGCCTGTTCTCCTGTTGTGTGCCCTGCCCCATTGTGCGGACTGTCTGCCTGCCTCGTCCTTTTGTGTTCCCCATTGTTGTTAATAAACTCTGTTCCCCCATTCATTCTGCATCTGGGTCCTCCCTTGCCAAACCCTGACAAGTATCTATTGAATAAGTACTAGTAGCTAATACATAAGAACTAGTAGCTAATAAATAAGTACTATTCCCCCTTTTTTTTTTTTTTTTTTTTTTTTTTTCCCCTTTTTCCAAAGGAAAAAAAAAAGGGGGGTTGGAAAATTTAAAAATTTTAAAAACTTTTGGGTTTTCCCTTTTAGGTAATTCTAATGTATAAATACTAATATATAATAAATATGTCACAAATCTGGTCCGTGGCTTTCTGTCCGATTGTCACCAGAGGTCGCCCTTCCATCATATTGACTCTCACACTACACAGACTGTTACACTTACACTGGACTTCAGTTCCCACAATCCATTTCACTCTGATTACACACGGCTGTAGCCAATCACACTCTCTACATAAGCCATGGACATCCTCTTTCTCACGGCCGAGTATTGTTTAGCGTTTATCGCTCACCTAGTGATAGTTACATTATGGAGCCAGTCTAGTTTTCCCAGTCTCAGCTCATAGTCTAGTCTAGTCTTGTCTTGCCTGTTACCTGATTCTTGCCTGTGTATCTTGGATTTAACCCTTTGCCTTGCTGTTTTGGATTGTGTTTGCACCTCGCCTGGGGCCTTATTTATAAAGCGTGCGTACGCTCAGATTTGATCTTAGAGTGTGCGTACGCTTAAATCCACGCCAAAGCTCATATTTATAAAGACGGTCTTTGACGTGGAAAAGTGCTTACCGCCACGTCAAGGTCTGAGCAGGCGTACGCACTTTTCCTTGTGGCAAAGTCGGAGTACTGCAGCTATTTGAATATCTAATAAAAGCGGTGTACGTGCAAGCACCGAATTCATCATAAACAACAAAGATGCAGTGTGAGAGATTAATTGTGCAGTGTAGTCAGATTTTTTTATTAAAGGGAGTTTTTGCGAGATTAAACTGACCTTTTTAGTAGCCTAATGTTGAGAGATCTTTACTCGCATTCTAGACTACACAGTTTATTCCATGTTGTTGTTTTTTATTATTTTATTTTACAAGAGAACTGGCGACGTCTTGTTTTACTACTATTGCGTAAAATAAAAATAAAAAAAATAAAATAAAATGCATAAACACATCTCCAACTGTTTTGTCTGTGTAGCCTATAAGAATCTATCCTTCAATAACGGTTTAATATATTCTATTCAATAACATTGTTAACTGTTTTTATTTATAACATCTGCTGCTTTGCTTCTGTGAAAATGAATAGAGACATCAGCCTTAAACTTTGTTTTTGTCATTTACATCAGTTATATTTGTATAAAATACACTCGATATGTTTGTGTCAGTACATTAATGGCACATTTGAGCAGCATTAGTAAACTGTAAATATAAAGAAATTCCAAATCACATGCAGGTTTTTTCAGACCTGAGACCATAATCGTGTAATAATTTATTTTATTATGATATGAAACGTCCAATTTTTTTTCTATAATGTTTTTTACATTTTGTTTTTCTAGTTTTGCTAGAATTTTGTGATACTACACTTTTTATTAGTTGTCATAGCAAGTGATTTTAAAGGATGGCTCACTTTTTATAAGATGACTGACAATTTTACTTGAATTCGTAGTTTATTCTTACTTTTGGAAAGCTTATTGTTTAATAATTACTACTACTACTACCACCACTGCTAATATTAGTATTATTTCTGTTGTTTTCTAGTAGTAATTTTGATAATAGTCAATAGAAAAAATCTAACCACACACACATTGTTTTGTCCAAAGAATAATTACACATTATGAAATAATTTGGATCCACGCATGTTAATAATTCCTATGCATCTATGGCCTATAAAATGGCCTATGAAGTAGTAGTTTGCAAGAAGCAGAATGGACCGTGCAATGAGAAGATAACGCGTTTTTTTGGACTGTAATTTCAAGTCAGACCATTTTTTTACGTCTTTTAGGGACCTTTGCTGACCCCCCCCCCCACCTCGTTCACAGCTGCCATGCCACACATTTAGTTTTGTGTGAAAGCCCACTGGAGAGACTCTCAACCTGATCATGTAAAATAATCTATGAGGCAATGTGTGACTAATTATCACATATTTTTATGTATGTTTTGTCAACTATTTATACTGTTTTTATTTTTTATGCACCTCGGGGTGTCACAAGAGGAATTTCGTTGTGTACACAATGACAATAAAGTACTTGAACTTGAACTTGAGAGACTCCCAAAAAGCGTCCCCGCACGAACCTCTACCTCCGCCAGCAGGACCTCAATTTCAGACTCAGTAAAGGTTTTTTTCTTTGTGCTCGTCATTCTCAAGCATAGAAATTTGGATATTGGCGTGTGCTCTTTTATATGATAATGATATTAATTAGGGGGCATTTACAAGGCGGAGATCTGACACCAGTCAGCTGCGCACAATTTCAAGATCATTTGCGATTTATAAACGTCACATCTGGAAGAGAGGCGTACGCACGTGTTTTTGTGTGCACGTTCGTTTTCTCTGAATCGCACTTACGCACTTTTGTGAAATGATCTTAGAACAAATTTAGGATGGTTTCTGCGCAACATTTTATAAATGAGGACCCAGGACTTTGCTCGTGTTATTTGGATTACCCCTCTTGTCAAGCCCTCTGGATATCGTTTGCTGATCGAAGCGCCCTAGAAATACTCGTTGTCTTGCCTGTGTTATACCTGTTTGCTGGTGTTTCGACCCTGCCTGTGTTTTTGACCACGTCTTTGAATAAAAGCCTTGCACATGGATCAGCATGTCTCTCGTCCCTGTCACCTCGTAACAAAATAAATACTAGTAACTATTTAGTAGACACGAGTATCTAAAAAAATGAGTGCTAGTATGAAATGATTAAGTACTAAGTAACTAACAGGTACTAGCATCTAAAAAAAGTACTAGAACCTAATGAATAACTACTGGTACATAAAATATGTAGTAGTCACTATTGAAATACATACTAGTCAAAACTAAAAAGTTGATATTTTAATGACAGATCCCTATGGAGGTCCATGGCAAAAATTGAAACGTGTTACTAGTGTTGTTTTTATTTTAGTTTTAGTCTAGTCTTTGTGTGAAGCTGTCATTTTAGTTTTTATTGATTTTAGTCACGTTCATACTCTTTTTAGTCTAGTCAAGTTTCAGTCAACTAAAAGTCTGAGCATTTTAGTCAGAATTATCCATGACTATTTTAGTCTAGTTTTAGTCGACGAAAACTGGTGACATTTAGTCTAGTTTTAGTCAATGAAAATTGTATTTTAGTCTTTTTTAATAATGCAATTCTATTTAACCCAGTCAATAAAGTATAAGTACCTAGCAGTAGACAAAACCAACATTTTCTTTTAGCCAAACCCATTTCAAACAAGGTTATCTTATTATATTATTGTTACCTTATAGACTCAAGAATACATACATTCCAGACACGGAAGACGCTCTGATTTAAATTTACAACATTTATTTTACCAACCAAACATGTTTGAATACACACGTGTAAATTTAAATAAATAAAATAGCATCACATGACAATGCCAGAAAAACAAATTATACATTCAAGAGAAATATACAGTCCGCGGGTTGAAGCGACCCCAATAACGTGATATTTAACCCCTGGAATGTGAACTTTACCGGGGAACCCCCCTCGAAATGCGATTGGCCTAGTTTTGAGTAGCAATTGGGTGGGTTTTGTTGCGAAAACCTGGCAACCCTGAGGAAGTAGACAGAAATACTGCAAAATAATAATAATAACGCGACTAAACGAGACGAAATAACGTTATAACATTTAGTTTCGTCTCGTTTTGGTCAACGAAAATGAAGAGACATTTTAGCATAGTTTTTATTTTGTAAATCACATTTAGTCTCGTTTTTATTCATCAACGATATTGCATTATACATTTAATTATCGTCATCGTCACATGACCAGCACTTACGTTGCATTTCATCTCATTTTCGTCACGTGACAAAGGTTCGTTGACGATGATATTTCGTCATAATTTTCGCTGACGAAAGCAACACTACGTGTTACTAGTAACAACAAAACAGTTACTAGTCACTACTGAATTAAGTACTAGTATCTAATGAATAATTATCAGTACCTAATGGAATATACATTAGCAGCTAAAAATAAGTACTAGAAGCATGAACAAAGATACTAGTACAGTTCATTGATTAAATGTTAACATGGCTTGCCACAGTGGTGTTTCAGTGAGATGTGAGTGTGTTACCTGGGGAAGTGGATGTTGATGTAATTCCGAGGAACAAATCCCTCCATGTTGTTTATTTCTGCTCTGAACCATTCATCATTGGTGCCTAAAATCTACAGAGTAGCATGTGATGAATAAACCACTGAAAGCTGCTGAGGAATAGACAAACTCTGGTTTAAAGTATCTGAACGTGTCAGAATCACTGAATGAATTGAGTGCATGTGTGTATCGGTGGATATGTGATACTGTACTATACAGTGAGCTGCAGATGTGTGCTGCATGTAAATGTTGAAACACACCTTGATTATATCTCCCTTCCTGAAGCTCAGCTCGTCCTCTGCTGTGGCGGCGAAGTCATATTTCCCTGTCGCCTCCATGACGGAGACACCTCAGAGACTAGAACGAGAAACAATGCATAAACAGAGTGAATACTGCAACTTTCAAGAGTCAAGAACACATCAAACCACATGCCAGTCAAACACTGCTGACATTCACAGCCGAAACACTCACACTAAAGCACAACCACATGAAAGAGACAGATCACCCAAACATCACAGTTGTGCCGTCTACTGACCCTCGTGTCACTCCAAACCCGTCTGACGTTCTGTCCTGAGCACTGAGGGTGAGTGAATGAACTATCTCTGTGTCTTTCTTCTTTTGCTCAATCACTCCGGGCTGATCTCACACAGTCAATGACATCCACTACAGTGTGTTTAGTCACGACTAACTCCACATATTCACTTCTATGTTCACTAAGACACCAGACATCACAACACAGCCTCTGATCGGAAGCACACACAACCGATGACCTATAAACAACCAAAACCACATCCAGCTAGTTCTGATAACATTCTGGCAAAGTTTTCTCAAAGTTATGAGGGTTATTTTACAGAAATGTCCACTTTTGATATGGCGAGATGTCTTAAAATGTATTTATTTTTCTATCATTTTAAACTTAGACCACATTATTAGATTACCTTTTGACTTTATGAATACGCATAAATGACAGCTTAATGAGTTTCTATCTTTTTTATGCATTTATTTACCCATAATTAAGGTGACACCATGACAGTAACACAGTGACAATTTTCATGAAAAATGCATTTTACAAAATGGCTGCTGCAAGATATCAAGCCACATGTTGTCAATCACTAAATTATGTAGTTTAATCCATTTGTATTCTAGTGTTTTTATAATTCCCTATCAATAAAGCAGGTCATACCAGTGAGTTCAACTAAAAGCTTCATATGAAATCATGAGATAAATGAGAAAATTTCTGATAACTCAAAAGAGACTTATCATGGGACTTTCTTCATAGATCTTCAAATATAGGAAGAAGGAAGTGAAGTGATGTCATTAATGTGATTTATATTTCAAAATAAACGATTTTGGTAACACTTTATAATAACGGCACACTATGAATCATCAGTTAAGCATTAGTAAATATTCAATCCGTCCTTTATAAAGCATTGTTCCAACATTAATAGGCATTAGTAAGCAGTTTATAAATACAGCTATACATGTTTGGTTCTTGAGCATATATATAATGTTTAATAATTGTATTTTCATACTCATACAATTTATAATTTCAAAATTATTACATTATTTACAAACCAGTTATTTAGGAGTTGTCAGTGGTTCATAAGATCATTTAGAAAGTGTAAGTAAATGATTAATAAACTATTTAAATGTACATTTATAAATCTTATTATTTATACACATGATAATAGTTGCTCAGTGTGTTAATAAATGCTTTATTAACACATATTCCTGCTGTAATTCATGATTAAGTCAGGTAGTTATAAAACACTTAGCAGTTGCCAGCCATGTGTTTGTGTGAGGACTATTTATAGATTATAAAGCATTTATAAAAGAGATTTAAAAGCTCATTTATCTCCCAAACAGAAAAGTTAAACAAACACAACACAGAGGGATACAGAACACATACATATTTATTCAAGATGCAAAAAATGAAACTGTACACTTGATCAAAAATGAAAAATAAACCTCTGCAATTCCATAGAAAAAAAATCTAATAAAATCCAAGTGTAAAGTTGTACAGTTTATTTTTTTTGCATCTTGAAATAAATATTTCTGTTTTGTATCCCTCTGTGTTGTGTTTTTTATTTTTTCTGTTAGGAAGATAACTGAGTCTTTAAATCTCTCTGTAATAGATATGCTTATAAATCAAGAACAAGGCATGTATAGCTGTATTTATAAACTACTTACTAATGACTATTAATGTTGGGACAATGCTTTATAAAGGATGAACTAACTATTTACTAATGCTTATCTAATGATTCATAGTGTGCCGTTATTATGAAGTGTTACCAGGTTTTTGTTAAATGGTAACACTAGTGACACAACTCCAGGGGAC
>JALXFT010001478.1:0-68005 GCA_023376895.1 Aspiorhynchus laticeps | reverse complement strand
AAAGTGTACAAAAAAGTTTAAAGATTGACAGATGTAATATAAACAAAGAATGAATGTGTTGTGCACATTGTATTTGTTGGACCATGTGTACGTCACCTCTTCATTCTCTATTGTCAGTGTGGACAGGCGGGACTGTAGCTGCTGGCATCTCTGGATCAGCTCTCCCTGCACAGGCTGCTGGGCACATAAATGTCCTGCCTGAGGGAGAAAGACAGAAGAAAGTGCTTGAGAACTTCAACAACAGAATGAAGGAGAACTAAAGCAAGCCCATCTCCAGCAGTGATAAAGCTGATATCCCCATATGCTCTAAAGAATGGAGTGACCAGAGCAAGCCTCTATCTGCCTCTCGCTCACTTTCTTTCACACTCTCTCCCTCTCTTTTTTGCCCATAACAGCTGGGGAACATCTGGCTCACTGTGGTCCACCCTCTCCCTGAGGGCTGAACACAAGACAGGGCACACGTGCACTGGGGAAAACCAGCTGCTCTGTTCATCACACACATACAAACATCCAGGACCCCTGATGCAAGGTTGGCTAATTACAAAAACATCATCATAAAGTTCAGCACAGCAGAAAACACTGTTGATTGATTTCACAGAAAAAAGAAAAAAAAAATTATATATACAGTGTATATATATATATATATATATATATATATATATATATATATATATATATGTAGTCCAATTAAAAATGTTAACTTTTAGGTTGAGCTGTAGTGTCTAATTGTTTCAATCCTAAAATACTTCCTTCTATCCCAGTTTAATATTCACACTGTATCTCTGTGATGCTCTTAAAACATTGCTTTGTTTGAGAATCCAACACAGCAACATCAGCTCAGCCAATGGCATGAGTCCGTAAATAAAACTTGAATAACTGAATAATTTTAAACTGAATAAAATAAAAAAAACTGAATTAACTGGCTGTTTGTAGGTGCTGTGGCATTAACAACTGATACAAGTGGCAGAGAAAGAACACATCTCACCTTAAAATAAAATAAAATAAAAATACCAAAACCAGTTATGGTATTTTAAGACCTGTATATAATAATACTGACAAGTTCTGCACGATTCAATATATAAATTACAGCACCTATAAGGTTAGCAGTCAATTTGCCATATTAATAGTGAAGAATATAAAACATAATAACTGGACAGTCTAGATGACAACCTATAATAATACAGGGCTGAAGCAACTGTGGTCTCTCAGCAGGCATGTCTGTCACTGTGCAACAATCTGATTGAGCAATGCTTCATTCCTCTTGAGGTGTCTGGGTTTGTTTGGACATGCAATGAGACACAGTCTTGCAAGAGTCACACGTAACAGCAGGACACATAGTCTCAGAGAGACAATGCTGATCGTTGTGTAACAGTACCGACTGGTATTTAGCGAAGCTGATTTCTTGATGTCATCAAGATGTTTGATATTTTGGAGCAAAAGCACTAAAGCTGCTCTCAGTTGCCTAAGAATGTCTGTGTGTCATTGTTTACCCACATTGTGAGTCTGCTATATTGCTTGGGGCATGAAAATAATTACCATCACTGCATATTTCATTACTTCATTTTACCACTGTCATGTCATAAGCAATAATAATCACACCGACTGACCATATCACCCATGTGAGACTGGAAGTCGAAGCGCATCGGAGGGCAGAAGACGTTGTTGTAGGTCTCCATGAGCCTTTGCTTATCTGCGTTGGCCTCCAGGTTCTCCGAAGCATTCTCAATAGTCTCTAAACCACCGTGCTTGGAAGTCTCAACATTAAACTCAGCTGAGAGGTAGGTACGCAGTGCACGGTTCAGGCTGGCATGGTAGCCCAGGTCACAGCACTGAGAGAGGGGAAAAAAGGGGGGCATTTGCTTGGTATTTTGAGCTGTGAATGTAAAAGCTGTGAATCGAGAAAGGCATTAAAATCCAGAGTAAAGCACAACATCCGTGAAACTTTCATTCAAAGGAACTTAAAGTACTTTTTATTAGTACTAAAAATAAAATAATTAGTGATAAAATAACAATAAAAATAGTCTTCCCTTTGTACTCCCCCTGAAACCCATTTTTGTATATTAACCAATGCATGGTTAAAACTTCACTTCCTTGCTCTGATTGCTTCAAATGAAGACTACTCAAACTAAATCCATCATTCACAGTTCCTCATTTAAAAAGAGGACGCCATGTTGCATGGGCTCCTGTGTGCTGAAGTGGCGGGTAATACGAGAAGGAGATTTCAGCACTTTGTGGGTGCCTTGTAAGTAGTCTGATGTTGATTTGGTGGGACAAGTGGGCCCTCTTGCGGAGCTCACACAGGGGGATGCTACAAGTTTACCTTCAGGGTCACACTTGAAGAAAGAAGGCTGATGAGGCAACAAACTGTCAGAAGGTATTACTACATTGTGGGACACTGTACACGGGCATATTTAGGGCATTTCACTTAAATGCCCTTTTAGGGCTGCACAGAATACTGGAAATAAAAAAATAAAAATAAAAATACAGGGGTATGAAAAAGTTTGCCAGTGCTCACATGACAAGAAGGATAAAAAAATCAAATGGGCTGTTTAACAAAAGGGATGTCATTTGCACATTCTCAAAGGTGGAATTTAATTACTTGATTATATTTTTATGCAAAATGAGAAGACCGTCATGTGACAGCTCAAAAACTTTTTTTTTAAATTAATTAATTATAGAAGAAAAGTTTTGTGAGAACTGTTAAAAAGAAACTTCATCAAAATGTTCATCAAAATTAAAATTTTAAGATTAAATCACAAATTATTTACATACTGACAGAACTAGTTTAATTTTATCAGCTGCCCTGAGCTTGCAATCTATACTGATACACCTGGCATTGTAAGTTTTAAAAATACTTAGATCAAACTAGTTCAAACCAGTGTTGTTAAACTAAAACAATGAAAAAGATATCAAAATCATACTAAAGATACTAAGAACTAAAAATATTAAAATTTATACATATATAAAGCTAGTAAAAATGACAAAAGCACTAATAGAAGCTCATTTAAAATATGAATAAAAATATAAATCCATAAATAATACTAAAAATAACAGTGGTTCAAACAAGTTAAGCTTGACTGCATTATAACATCAAATATCAAAAGCTTTAAAGGGGTCATATGATGCGATTTCAAGTTTTCCTTTCTCTTTGGAGTGTTACAAGCTGATTGTGCATAGATAAGATCCCTGAAGTTGCAAAGACTAAAGTCTCAAAACCAAAGAGATATTCTTTATAAAAGTTAAGACTCTGCCACGCCCCCCTAAAACGGCTCATTCAAACACGCCCCCACATGTCTACGTCACGATGTGGAAATATTTGCATAATGCCGCCCAAATGTTCACGCAAAGAAAGAAGACGTGGTTTCAGTAACCACAGTAGTGTTGATGCAGCCATGTCAGGGAGACGCTGTGTGTTTCTATGCGAAAGCAAAAGCACTTTATTTGGCCTTCCGAAAGTAGATGCATTTAGGAATCATTAAGATTACTTACAACAGAACAGCACAACCCAGATGTTATCACAACGCATTTTATGGACGACCGTTTCGTGAACCTAGGAGAGGAGGTAATTCTGACTTTGCTATGACAATCTGGCGCTTCTGAATCAGCGACTGTTATTAGTTTAAGTATTTGCTATTGACTGTTCAAATGCGGAGTTTTGCACGTCGTGTGTGTGTGTGTGTGCGCGCAGAGAGAGAGACAGGGTCATATCACAGCACGTCAGCTATCTTAATCGCGGCTTGTGTGCAAACACACAGGAGCTTCACCACTGTGTCTGTCACGTGACTCTGTTCCCCTCTCAGGCTTGAATTGATGGTAAATCTAAGGACATTATTAACTGTCTTTACATTAATTTTGAAAGCTGAAGCTCGCGATTATGGTAAGGGGCGTTACATTTCCGACGAGTGCTATCGGTGTTCAGCCAATCACAATGCAATGGGTCAGTTGGCCAATCAGAGCAGACTGCGCTTGTCGGAAGGAGGGACTTCGAAAACGACGCGTTTGAGAGAGGCGGGGCATAGAGGACCTACAATAATGTACAGTATTTGAAAAATAATGTGTTTTTTTGAACATTAAAGCATGTCAACATATTCTGTTACACCAAATACACAAAATAATGATCTTTAAAAAAAGCATCATATGACCCCTTTAAGAAGGGATATTTGTGATTTAGCTAAAAAAAAAAACAGTTCTGTAAACATTTCTCTATAACAATACACTAGAAACACAAAGATTCCTGAACTGGCTCGTTGGAGTGATGAGATAAAGGTGGACTTACATCTATGAGGTCAGACAGATCATGGATGTAGTATTTGAAGACGCAGCTATTGGTGGCCTCCAGAGCCAGAAGGTACTCATTCCTGGCCTTGATGGCTTTCAGCTTGTTTTCAGTGTATTTTGCTTGCCGCTAAGGAAAAAACAACGGTTGAGAAAAGGACAGATTTTTTTTTTTTTTTTTTTCACAGTTCATAAACACAGGCTTTAAATGTTAGTGTTTACAACTGTCATGCAACAAAACATCTTAAAGTCAAGCATAAAGTCATAGAAGTATGGAGAAAAAACATCCGTTAGGGGAGTTGTAAAATGAGCCTATTTCCAAAAAAAAGTGGAGTGTTCCTTTAAAGCTTACGTTAAACATGAGCTCATGATGGATGGCATGTTGTTCAACTTCTACTAGCCCTCCCTGATTAGGCTCATGTTAGAACTGCCACCACAAACTGTACTACATTTCCATCTGTAAATGCTGCTGGGGTGACCACAGGCACTCTCTAGTGGGACACACATAGAGCTGCTGTTGGTCTTGTGGAAACAGAGGTGGCCCTGGAACAACCCAGCGATGATCCATCAATCATTTCGTAAGCTGGTGGTACTGGACAGAGACGGTAACCAGAGGACTCCAGAAGAACAAAGACATGGATTGACAACAATATCTGGCCCAGACATGCTAATGCCTGCCCCCTGCCCCCATGTCATCTCATTACATCATCAAATGACATTCTACAACACAGTGTATACAGTCATGGAGGAGCCATTCACTTGATGAATTAAGATGCCGTTTAGTGCTTAGGATTACCATATCGAATTGGAAATTTCAAGAATTTTGCAGCCTGAAATCTCAGAAATACAAGAGTGTATAATCAAGCCTTGTTTCATCCTAAGAGTTTATTATGTGATAATGACAAGCTGATTGTACTTTATGCTGTGTTACATTGCTACTTACAAATTAAATATGTAAAATGACAAGAAAAGACCATTGTTGATCACCAGTTGTGACTTCTCTCACTCTCTCTATATTACTGTTCTATGTAAATGTATATAAAATATAGTTTATAATATATTCAATTTACTATATTTTTTATGTATTATTTATTATTAATTTAATTTATTATTAATTTAATTTAATTTAATTTAATTTAAATGATGAAAAGCCCACTGTTGGTCACTTACAGTATTTTATTTTATTTTGTCACCTGTTTGAATTTATTTTCATTTTTTATGAATGCAGAATGGCGTGACCAATGAGAATCAAGTATTTCGCAGCGTCGTGCGATAAGCATAGTATTATTTAGGCATGATAAGCATGGATTCTGTATCTGACGCATGTTATAAATTGAATAAACCACTGTCAACAGGTCATTAAAGCTGTCAAGGATCAGGTTTAGGACCCTCAACACCATCTGGCAGTGACGGCATCCTCTGTATCTCTCACCAGTACATTGCTCCCTGTGCTCTGCATCTTTCAGCCTCTCTCTCTCAACTCCCACTCCATCACCTTTCCCATTTCGCTGAAATCTCTCTCCATCTGTTCATTCTTCTCCTGCCCACTTTCACCTTTCCTCCACATTCTTTGTTTAAACTGTCCAAGAAACTGATTTTTCCTTCCATTAACTCTTTTCTCACCCCATCCCTTCTCATTTGAACCCTCTGATCTCTCTGCTCACCTTCTCCTTCATCTTCTCGATCTTTTTAACGGAACTGCGGCGCACATGTTTCTCCTCGATCTTGATGTTTGCGAGAGAGTCGGGCGAGCGCGGGGTCTGCCTGTCCTCGTGTCGGACGCTGCGGCTCATCTGTTTCTCCTCCTGCTTCTCTGCCTCCTTCAGCTTGCTTTCAGCATTGATGCTGTCCATGTTGTACATGTGATAGGTCTTCATCACCTGTGCAGTAAAGAAAAGGAAGTTAAATGTGCATGAAATCGTAGATTAGGCATCTCCAGTGATGTGATGACTTTTTTTTCATCAGAATTGCAAGAATAAAGGTCTGAATTGTGAGGTATAAACTTGGAATTGCATGACAAAAGTATGAATTATAAACCTTTTTTATTTTTTTAAATCAAGCTTTCAAACAAGCTTCCATATAAATGACAGTACAAACAATTAAGCATAATTAACTATAAATATTTTTCAGCATGACTGATTTTGGTGTATGAGTTGTGGTGTTTCTTCCTTTTTTTAAATAAGAATCCTTACATGTGGTCATGCTCATGAATGCAGTTTGAAATGAAACATTACAATCAAGAACAGGGCTGAAAGAGGAGAACACCTGAACTGATGACCTATTAGCCTCAACAAGCACTGCACACAGCTATTCACATAACAACCAACTCAAAAAAACAGGCCCGAAATCATTCACACAAATGCTTTATACTCATAGTCAGGCATGCAGAACCTTTTTAGCTCAATGTGTTTGTATAGGCAGAGAGGCAACGGACAATGACTTTCCATCACAAGGACTAAAACTCTAGCAGAGCTACTCTGCTGAAGAAAATTACATAATCTAGCCCAATTTATTAGCCCTTATTGCTTATTCCTTGTACCGCATCAGTTTAAATTACAGAGCAAGAAAACGCACAGCACAGATTTATTACTTTGGTTGGACTGCAAACAGAAGTCATATAGTGTAAATAGCATACTCTATCATACACTGTAAAAATTAAGTTTTCTTTCTTTTGAAATAAAAAAAGTTTGATAAAAACATCCTGAACACTTACAGAAAACAAAACTTTCTTTTAAAATGGGCAATAATGTAAATGTAGATGCAAAAACACCTCATTCCGAAGTTTCTTACAATAGCTCATTGAATACACTAACATAATTTCACATCAAAAACCTATTCTGTGTTCAATTCTTAAACACCAGAAAAAAGTAATAAGAGTAAAATGTGTGAAAGTTGTTATAAATATAATGTGTTATATAAATACTAAAATAGATTAAATAAATAAGTTATTTTTATTCCATAAAATACAATTACAAACATTACAAATCACAAGGAACATCTAAAGTTTTATGACCCCTATAAAGAGCAGTTTATGTCTAAGTCCAATGAGAGACTATGGTGAAATATCTGTTACTGTCATCTGTGACTGTTGCCAATGAATGGAAGACACCACCAAGCCTGATAGTTAGTATTCAGCAGATGTTAAATTTGGGAATGGGATTGAAGGGAGCATCTCATTCCAAACTTCTGCTCCTTTGAGAGGTATGTCACACAGAGTGACGCCATTCTTGTGCTTGCAATCAAACACACTGCCAAGACCGGAGAGATGATACCAAGCCATCGCTCGCTGTCTGTGAGAGAGAGAAAGTTAATGGAGTCTATTTACACTAGCTTTCATGAGTGTGTAAGCCTCCATGATGGGCATAATAAATTTAATAAGCTCTTTGCAATGTCATCATTAATAGGAAACACTTACAGGAGGAATTTGGCAAACATAAATTTATGCGGCTCTCAATGGCCTTTTCTTGCTCTTGTAAAGTGCAAAGAAGCGTCAGGCTCTTTTCCAGTTTATAAAGAAAAAGTTCACCAAAAATGTATCACAGAAGAAAGTTTTGAATCAACACAAGGGTGAGTAAACGATGACAGAATATTCATTTTTGGATGAACTGCTGAACAAGCCACCATTGAGCTTATAAAAAAAAAAAAGAATGCTAAAGACGGAAGAGGAAACTCAGTTTATCACGTTTTTCCCCATTTTCGGCCCTATGGGGTTCCTCTCAGATCCAAAAGGCTGAGATAATCATCATCAGCCTTTCCATTCATTCTTTCCTTTCTTCATATAAAGCACAGATGTCACTAAAAATGGTGCCAGGTTTATTTTCATCATCCTTAACTCTTTAATTAAAGGATCTGCTTACTTTTTATGGGTATTGAAATGGGTTACAGTCATTTCCCAGGAGAACATGTGTGGATGTGTACGGGGGGGAATCTAGTCACCATTCAAAGAAAGCCAATATCACGGGTCCTCCCTCCGACCACATTTGAGCCTAGAACACCCCACCCTGAAAACCCCAAACTATTCCTTCCTCCCCCACAAAAATGAGAAATACAAAAATATGTGGCCAAACACAAAGGGCATTTCTAATTTAATTTCTTCTCCCAGTAAAAATAAAAGCTTGAAATTATTGGGATTATTTAGCTGTGGCACTAGGCATGTAAGCATGGAAGCCTCGTTCAATACTTTGCTGTGTATCAGAAAGCAGCACCCCCCTATACAGCAGGATAATAACATGACTTACAATCCACTGAATCATCCCTGAATTTTCCGTGCACCACTGCTAATTTCGGCACTGCCAGGGAACATGGGTCTCTGCTGTGGTAAGGATACTACAACGCTAAGTCCATAAATCAGTAATCATACTGCCACTGAGGGTTAAAACTGAGGTTAACTGCCATTAAAGTTTTTTCTTGTGCTAAAATGTAAACACTGGAGTTCCCTATAAGCCACTTTCCAAAAATAGGGTACATGTTGGTATCCCACTTCTCCACTACTTTTAATAAAGCATAAAAGGCAAGAAATCTCATGTTGTTATAGTGACACAATTAGATGTTATGTAAATCATCACTTGAAATTAACAGTTTCAAAATGAGATAGCATTAAACACATTACTGTCTGTAATCATCTAGCTCAACCATTCAACCATGTTACCAATCTTATTGTAAGAAAAAAATTATCAAGCAAATTTATGGAATTTATTTATTTTACATTTGGTCTATCTGATTTCAACAGTATAATATATTATACTACGGGGCCGTTGAATGCTTGAATCTGATTGGCTGACGAACGTTCTAAGGTGTGCAATTATTTTCAGGGAAACGCACAGCGAACGTAGTTCCAGGCAGCTCTTGACCGCATTACATGTCCATATCACTTCGCCAAATGATTTGCGTTATTTCAAAGGTCCTTACAGCCTAAAACAGCAAAAGAACCAAAACTCACAATGACACTGGCCAAACAAATAAATATATTAAACAAAAGGATAAAAACGACAGATCATATCCATGTTTTTGCCACAAAATTACGTTTTATTATGTACGGAAATACTCTCATACTCTCTCTCTCCCTCACAGACAGTTTGCACACACGTTAACATACGCGCTAATGTTGTTAGCACTACTCTGACGATTTTATCAGTAACATAGTTTAAAAACTTAAAAACTACATGACTTCTCACAAGCGAGGTAACAACGCTGTTCGTGAACAAAATTAATTTTAAGTTTCACTATAACTACAGACATTGCTGCCGAACACTTTTGGGAGACGCACAGACTCACAGAGGTACGTTAATCTCTCTCTCTCTCTCTCTCTCTCTAATAACTTCGTTATTAACTGTATTAGTCTACTATCAACGGCTCAAGCCTCCGTTACGGTTAAAATGACGTTTTGGAATTAGCAAGGGATGCGTTGGATGAGATGCGGAAGAAATAATCCAACTCTCAATAGCCAAAAACCGGGCAAATGCCTTGAAATATATCATCTGATCAATGTCTTGAGGTGTAGCAACCGTAGTATAAGCGGAATAATTGATTTAAATTTATTAAAATTATTTGAATTTATTTGAATTTAAATTTATTTGAATTATTAAAAAAATAATGCACACCCGAGGTGTAACGGCCACTCCGCTTCGTGTGCATTATTTTTATAATTAGCTTGTCTTCCTGAGGTAAGCATTCAACATCCATCTTTATTTATTGTTAACTATTATTAGACAGTTAGATATTGACTAAACTAACAGTTTCGTTAACAGATGAAAGTAAAATAAAAATAAATATTACACGAAAAAAAGTCCCCCGTAGTCAAAAATGTTATCCCTTAAAACATCTTTGATCATCAAAATTACATATTTAAATGTTTTTTCTCGTGAAAATACATTTTCTCATACCTTAAAATAGTTTGAATGTAAAGCCCTGTTCACACCAAGAACGATAACTATAAAGATAACTATATTAGCATCCACACCAGCGAACGATATCATCTGTTTATTCTAAGCGCACGCGCGTCTGCCGCTTTAAATTCTTGAGCTCCTTATAGCAGGATGGATTCTGATTGGATGTCAATGTTTGTATCGTTAATCAGCTGGAAAAAAATCGTTCTGAAAGTGATTCCAGTGATATCGTTTCTCTGTGCCTTTATCATTATAGTTGTGGTGTGGACTCTGCTATTCTTTAATATTGAGAATGATTTTTAGAACTATATCTTTATCATTATCTTTATAGTTATCGTGCTTGGTGTGAACGGGCCTTAACGCTACAACCTTGCCTCATTTACTATACGCGGATCTATGAATACGCAAATTAGCCCCGCCTCCACTCAGTCACACCAGCCAAGGCCTACTGATCCATGGATAATAACTGATAAAACTACGTTTTTACTAACGGACAACTACAGTGGATACTGTAACAGTCATTAAAGTTACTTACTTGACGAAGTTGTGTCCTCAAAATGCCTTGAAGAGTCGAATGCAGCCAAGTTTGTGATTCTTAATTTGCGCCCGCGAGCATACACGTGTGAAGTGCAGATGCTGATTTGGGAGAGGTGGGACTGACTCCGGACTACTTTTACACTGTTGCCGTGGGTTATTATTCAAGCGGTTCTAAATCCACGGATTCATGGGTTTTTGCTCTATTTTATTTTTGGTTTTGTGCCCTTGACGTGATTGGTTATTGAATTTTGTGACGTAGCAAACCGAGGGCTGTTTCAAACGGCGTTTCTGGGACAGCCTTTGGGAAACTAGTTTTAAGGAGAAAATACTCAGCAATGGTGTTAAATAAATGGATTGGCACATGGTTTGTCTAAAATCAAATTAAAAACAGCAAATAGACAAATAAACAACATAAAAAACTTGATTTTCACTACAGGGGGACTTTTAAAAAAAGTGATAAAATTACAGAAACTACATCTGAAATAAAATGAATGAAGCTAAATAGAAATATGTATTAAACAAAAATAAAATGACAAAACCACCTAACAAAACCACTAAAACTTAAATTAATAATTCAAAAGCTCATTCAAAATATTAATAAACACTATAGTAGTATATAAGTAACACTGCATTTAACGATAATTTATTGACAAATTAAAAAGTCTTTGTTTTCATAAAGATTTTCAGGTTCTAATTTGTACCCTGTTCATGATAAGTGTCCTGACCTCATTCATGGAAATGAAGCTTGTTTATATTGTCCATTTCAAAAATAGCATATTCTGTGGCAAATAATTAGGACAGAATATAAAAAGTGATTGATGCTTGAGGAAGACTATAAAACACAGCATAGCTGGAATATCAGAAATCTTCTATGACTGCAGTAAGTAATGAGTTAAACTTAATTCTGCACCTCCGACCCACATCTGTTGCTGTTCATTGCTATCCTGAGAGCATCATCACCATTTGGAGAGCTCTTATACTCCATAGTGTTCCTCTGTGCCACTGCAAAAGCAATTGATCTGCTTTAGAGTCTGAGGTAGGCTACAAGCAGTCAGTCTGCATGCCAGCAGGTTAGATTCATTGCTGACTGACGACTATAATAACCATCATTCGCTACTTGTTCATACCCCCTGTCTTACTAAGGAATTACAAGGACTGCCTGGTAAGACATTGTTTTGTTCACATAGACACAAACCCATTTCAAGGCACATAAACATTAAACGGTTCCTTCTAGGCCGTTTGGAAACTAGGATTCGCACACACCCTGTAACACAACAACACACAGGGGGGCACACAGTGACTAAAAGCTCTCAAAATATTTTCAACAAGAAGAAAATGTAACTATAGCCAACCCCACGCCTCAAAAATACTGATTGGACTACAACCACAAGAGACCAAAATAACCACTCGACTGAAGCAGAGACTCAATGCCTCATCACTGCAGAAGGCTGACGCAGGGGAACCAAAGATATTAAGAGAAAGAAACTGAGGATTCACGCACTCTGTTTGAAAATTTAAAGTGACAATCAGATAATGAAACTGAAAAAACTGAATAAAGATGATAGCCTCAGATTTAGTGCTGAAAACAAAGTTATGCACGACTATGCTGTGTTTGCATCTTACCGTGTACAACTCGTTGAGGACCTTCATCAAATCCTCCTGCAGCTGGAGGCCCACTTCTTTACTCTGTAAGAAAAAAACACATTAGTATAAGACAATAATGGTGTAGATTGTGATGAACAGTAGTTTCCTGTTCTCTATTGCAACTGGTAATCCGTTTTGGCTGTGAGCCCTGAAGCTGTCACTGTTAGACCGATGAGATGTTTTCTGCCCTTTCAGTAATGGAGGTCATCACCAGCTAACTCAAACACATCTAGTTCAACACAATCTCACCCAAACTGTCACATTATACTAGAACACTGCACACTGGACCGGATTAACCATTCAGGTAATTGGGCACGTTAAAAACCTTACAAATAGTTTTCAAATGGCGCACAATGGCCAAAGCCTCTTTTTCTGCTTATATATTCTGTTTCAGTTGTAAAAACATCACATTATGGAAATAAAATGGGTTGAAATGCCAATTTATTTATGACTTTAAAGGAAAAGTTCTACCCAAAAAATTGAGAGAACTATCCCTTTAAGTCACTAGCATCGCTACTTTCAGTTACAGCAGTTCCGCTTGTGCACTTGTCTAAAGGCCATACTTCTGTTTGAGCCGTTATCAAAACTGAAGTGTACAGAATGCAAAAGTATTGAATTTCAGTTCAGTGTCAATCAATTACAATGAATGTCAAAAAGTGTGCAGCTGAACTGAAACTGGAAACCATTACTTGTGATTTTGATAAGACTTCCTCTTAGAGACTGTGGAATAAAAAGGTCTGGTAAACTCTGTGTGAAATGGAAACGGTGGTTTACTGTTCTGGTGGATGCTGGATCTTGTAAGAGGAAGTTCGGGAACGAAGGCACAGCATGACATGAAAATGAAGTGCTTGCGAATTCAAGTCCAAACTTCAAATCGCTGTTGGCTGATACCTTGGGAGCCGGCCAAGAAGATGTCTAGCATTCACTGAGGGCTTTGACTCAGTCACTCCTTCCCTATTCCCCACATTGACATTTTTGTGGGTTTTCCTGTTTCTGAAGGTCTGAACTAGGGATGTCAATTTTCAATCATTTCCATAATCGATCGTCGTTTAAATTAACGATCAATTAATCGATTAATCGTTAACCTTAACTACTGTAAAATGCTTCTATTGCAGTGGCATATAGTCACCGGCATGACAGGATGTGCCAATGCCACTCAAAACGCCAGCTTCCTCACCTGAATGAAAAGGGTTTTTAGTCTAAATAAAAGGCTAGTGGCAGGATGGTAAAATGAATGGATGTGATTATGATCATTTGATAAAAGGAAGAGAGCGCGCCGTAGTTACGCACAGGATCGTTATACTTTGTGTGCTGTTTCATATCCTGTCACGGAGACTGCTGAATGCGCCTTTTTAAATGGTTTCATGGTGCTCGTTTTTTTATTTTTAAAACATCATAGCAATGTTTGCAATTGACATTATCGGGATTTAAAATAAAATGATCCCAAACACAAGTACGGCGCGTGGGGCTGTGACGTGCGGTCAGTGATCCGCTTCCAGAACCACCGGCGTTGCTACGGCAAAACACACTGTTACCCATTTGAAACATTTTAATGTGAGTATTATGACACAAGTGAGGTACAAAGCTTTGTTAATAAGATAAATAATTGGTTAGCAGGCAAATGTTACATCGCGACCATGCTTTTGGATTCATGCCGAGCGCATACATTTAAATCAAGCCATATGTGGCTTGTGTTCTGTTTTTCCGGATGGTCACGAATTTAATATTATTTATTGTTTCTTTTCCCAAATCCTCACTGTCTCACCCTCTAGATCCGCAGGTTTATTTCATTGTTGTTAATCACTGTTTTCGCATCTCTTACTGTGGTGAATGTGTGGGGGAAATGAAAGATTTCGTGGCCATGAATTAAGAATTCGTTACTATGACTTAAATTGTTCCCGCATTTAAGTTAAATCATGGGTTTTCTAGGGCAGGGGTTTTCAAACTGTGGGTCGCACAAAGCCACTTGGCGGCAGCTAAATGACACACACACACACAAAACACACACACAGTTCCTAGGGCTGGACGATATACAAAGATTAATTACGAATTGCGATATTGCTCAGTGCGATTTTCGAATCGCAAAGGCCGGGATTTAAAACATGCGTTGCGTGTTTTGAAGCGCTGACGCGCACGAGTTGTAATAACAGTGAGGGTCTCAGAGCGACGGTTCATTATTAAAATGCTCGGTCCGCATTATTAATGAGAAGAAACTCTCTCACTTCACTGCGCTGTGTTATGCATGAGATTGCATACACCGGAAAATTCAAATGTTGCGAAAACTGTTTCAGGTAGGCTGTTCATTCATTTCTATCGTCTGTTTGAACACTGCACTGTATCTTTCCGAGAGATGTAAAGAGTTTGTTGTTTTCGTTCCTTCATATGCATTTAATCCATAAACTGTCCATAAAAAGCATTTCACATGTACGGGTTGAGCGGGGCACAAATGCGGGGTTAATTGCAACACTATACAAACATTTCCACATGCCAGCATAACAGAATTTACAAAATGTCCTATTATTTCCTTGCCATATCATCACTATATAGAGAAAAAAAAATTCTGTCTGAATTAAATTTGTCATCTCGGTTTTTAGTGTTAATTTAAAATGAGACACATATGTTTATTATTTTTACAATTATTTCAAAATTATTTTAATCTCTAAACTGTTTGAGAATTCTGCTTCACTTCTTATACTTTGCTAAAATAAAAAATAAAAAAGTGTTGGGTTGTGAGGGCACTTTTTTTTATATATAGCACTCGCAGCGCGGATTACAGTTCATAGCCGCACCGGAGTGAGCGCGTTTCCAGGTTTTATGGACATATTTCTAGACTCATTAACGTCTGTAAATTAAGAAATTAAAACGTAAATATTAGTAGTGAATGTTTACAGTGGTACTAGCCTATAAAATAAAATGGTTATTTTTCTTAAATACTTAATTTCTGCCATATTATGCTTTTAATTATGATTAAGCTTATAGTAATGTCAATTGTTTTTTTATCTCAAATATTTTGGTGGGTCTTGAAATAGATTATACTTGTCTAGGTGGGTCGTGGAATGGAAAAGTTTGGGAACCCCTGTTCTAGGGAACAAATTAATGAAACATGGACAGCTGCCACAAATTAATATGTCATAGGAACGAATTAACAAGTTGTATGAATGAATACTGTCCTGCTCGCCTGTGCAGCCCTGTCAAAGCGAAGTGCCCGATATGCATTAATTATCTAGGGAAATTATAATTGAACATGACTTATTACTACATTTCAATACAAAATAACTTTGTACTGCATCTCTTTTAATGTACTTTTAAAGTTTGGATCATATTAAAAGCATAGTTTGTACATTAGTAAATTATTTTCTTGTAAGATCCAGCCCCTTCACCGTCACTCACAGCCGTTTGCACGTGTTTTGCGCACGAGCCGCACGCACCCCAAAATGATACTGCTTAATCGACCATCGATAGCTTTTATCGATTACTTCTCTTATCGACAATTAATCGATCGTCGATTAATCGTTGACATCCCTAGTCTGAACGAAGCTTTTATGGTTGTTCTTGGACAGATGTCAATTAGCTCGAGTTCTTGATGATGAGAAGTGATTGAAATGATGGAAGAGAAAAGAAATACGAAGCTGAAAAGAGATGAAGTGTGTGCATGGGTGTAAAAGACAGAAGGGAAGTTAAGGGTGAAAGAGTGGAATCGAGAGAGTGTTCACAAACAGTCAATCTGTCAATCTTCACAATCAGTGATTGTCAAGTCACATAGTTCCCTTCATTTTCCATCCAGAATGGAAAGACTGGAGTTCATTTTAACCCTTTGAAAGCTGAAATGGATGAGCAGGCTGTGGGGAGGCGTCCCATAGGAGATCCCCTTTGGAAAGTCATTCATAATCAGTGTTGGGAAGGTTACTTTGGAAATGTAATAGGTTACAGATTACAAGTTACCCTACTTAAAATGTAATAAGTAGTGTAACTTTTCAATTACTTTATTAAAGTAATGTAACTGATTACATTTGATTACTTTTCTAAATTTCTAATGTTTTCAACTGTTAATAATTTTCAAACATGTTAACCAGGCAGGGTTAACCTTACAGTAGTGCTCAACACTGATTATTGTCAGACTTTCGAAACCCTTCATCACTTGAATTAAGATTATAATATTTTAAGACATTGGATGAAAAATCTTCATTTGAATGTAAATGTGTCTTAGCAGTTTGTGGACACAACCACCCTACAATGATAGAAATTCACTCCTTTTTTTGATCCCCCCAAAACCTAAACACTCAATTATCAAGCCATTTTGATGTTGGAGTGAATAACCAGCGCTCTCTTCACCCTCAATACCACGACTGAGGTGAGACCCTTGATCAAGGCACCAAACCCCCAACTGCTCCCCGGGCGCCGCAGCAATATGGCTGCCCACTGCTCCGGGGTGTGTTCACGGTGTGTGTGTGTGTGTGTGTGTTCACTGCTGTGTGTGTGCACTTGGATGGGTTAAATGCAGAGCACTAATTCCGAGTATGGGTCACCATGCTTGGCTACACGTCACGTCACTTTACTTCACTTTCACTAAACTTGTTTATGCCTGGCTGCGCAAATAATTTTACTCCAGACTGTTTTCTGAATGAGGGACAATTCAAGGCAGGTTTTGTTAAAAAGTTAAAACTCAAGGATGGATCACTTCCACAGAAGAGAGGGGCGGGGTGAGCAGAGCTCATTAGCATGTAAAGAGATATGCACCGAAACGAGTCGCTGTGAACAGAGCTGTTTATGACAAGGTAAAAAGGGTGTTGTTTTACACGATGACTTAGACCATTTCAAGAAGACCCTGATAAATCATACTACCTTGTGGAAAATGGGCATCCGATGTCCCCTTTGAAGCACATCCACCACAAAATCAGACTTACATTAAAATCATGCTCAGGTTAAATACACTCTTAAAAATAAAGGTGCTTCAAAAGGTTCTTCAAGCGATGCCGTAGAAGAACCATTTTTGGTTCCACAAAGAACCATTCAGTCAAAGGTTCTTTAAAGAACCATCTCTTTCTTACCTTTTTATAATCTGAAGAACCTTCTTTCACCTCAAAGAACCTTTTGTGAAACAGAAAGGTTCTTCATATATTAAAGGTTCTTTATGAAACCATTTAGACAAAAATGTTCTTCTATGGCATCTTGAAGCACCTTTATTTTTAAGAGTGTACAGATTTAAAATCATAACAAGAAATAATTTAATAGCTATGATACTGTTTTTGAAATCAAATCTTTGCATAGCTATGACAGGAAATACTAACAATGCCTTAGTAAAAAGAGTTAATCTTAAAAAAATAAAGCATATACAAAAACCCATATAGGAAATATAAGAGTTATCGGATAAGCATGTTATAAACTTCTGAAACATTGGTGTTTCATATTTTAGAGCAGTCACTGCTATTTATGAAAGAAATCAATTAAATCTGTATGTGGGGGTGTGTATGAAAGAAATCAGATGTAACCCCCTTTGTAATCCTTAACATTTTCATAAGTAACTGTAATTTAATTACACATTTTTTCTCAGTAACTGTAACTGATTACAATTACTTTTATTTTGTAATTAAATTACGTAATTCCGTTACATGTAACTAGTTACTCCCCAACACTGTTCATAATGGAGCTCTGATGGGTTTTATTTGGAGGCAGTGGACTGAGTAATAAGTGAGAATGCACAAGAACACCCAGATTTAGAGCAGAGGATGAACTGCATGTCAGGTGGTGCTCACCTCACCTCTCTAGACATGTCTGAGAAATTTTGTCAAGCTGATTGAGCTCATAACTTGGCACTAAAATACAGAAAAAAAGACAAAAGTTCAAGACAAATGTTAAAGACAAATAAAACAATGCCAAGACAAGATGCCTTTCTATTGCATTGTTTTCACTGGCTGCAGTCAAAAACAAATATATCTGTGTATATTAACAAACAAAAGAATCTTGATTTAATTAAATATATTTCATACAAATAAAATAACATTATCTAGTTATGTACATTTTTCAAACCATTTTCATTTTTATTTATAATGATGTAAAACAGCTCATTTAAGCATATAATTCTTTAAAATATTAAAATATATTTAAAATATAAATAACACTGCTGTACAATGTTGAAGTTCCATCCACTTGACTGAAGGCCAAATTACTATAATGAGCCTTTATTTTTTTATATATTTATAAAAAAAACTTAGTTAAATTTATGGGCTTTTTGTGCCTTTATTTTAAGAGGACAGTGGAGAGATGACAGGAAAGTATTGGGGTGGAGAAAGGGGAGCAGGACCAGCAAAGGGCATCGAGGCGGGAATCGAATTCGGGTCGCTGTGAGCACAGTTGCGTTACATGTCGATGCACTAACCACGAGGCAATCGGCGCCGACATAATGAGCCTTTATTGTATTAAGGTGTAAAAGATACCATCAAAAACATTTTTTTTTTAATTAAGGCATAAAATGAAAGCAAATTATATATCAGGTTTATTTTTGGCATGTGCATGGTGGCCTTGCAGTAGGGCACATTTTGTATAAAAGTTTAGGATAATTTCCAAATATTGAAGTGCATTAGTAAAATAAAGTTAAGTACTAGACTGTACTAAACTTGTGTTTTCTTAATTTAATCACAAACACACATAATTAGCAACCATAATCTCATGAGGAAAACACACATAGACATATGAGCTCTGGTTCCAGGGATTCATAAACCCCAAAACAACCACTCAAACTATAAACGGCTGGTGCAATAACATCATTGGAAGCAACCTCAGACCAGTAGATTTCTCCAGTGGAAAGGCCTAAAAATACCTCCAAACAAACATCCAAATACTTTATTTATGAGAATGTTGTCCCATTACATTTTCCTGTCATGTGTGAGCGTTAAACTGAAGGTGTGGGAGATTCAGAAGCATATGGTCTCCCCAGCTGACATCTGTAAGTTCATTTGTGCTTACAGACCTGCTGGGGGAGACACGTGTAGTGGGGTCTGTCTCCAGTCTGCCCTGCTGGTTTCCCTAATTCAGACCAGTTCAATAAGGAACATTTGATGGATTTATTCAGCCTACTCTTTCTATTAGGATTGTTAGGTCTAAGCTACTTCTTTCCACTTTTCCTTACTCTCTCTTGCTCCGCCTCTCACAGACACACATAACACTTCCCCTCTAAGCAGCATTACATTCCCGTGGTGAAATGGATCTTCAGGAGTACGGTCGGAGCAGGCAGAGCTGCCTTCCTCCATCTGCTCAGAGACACGCCAAAGACAACACAAAAGAGCCCAAAAATGGGAGTAAACTATTGATTTTCCATGAAGGCCACTATAAATCTATTGGACAACAGGGAAGAGGCACTGGGACGGGAGGACATGGATTTATGAGCCGTAATGGTGAGATGCACTTGTTAAATGAAAAAGATCACACGTTTGTCTGTGAGCTTGGCAGGAGATTGTTTTTGGTTCTTCACAAATCTGTCAAAGAAGCATCACTTTGGGGGGTGTGTGAGGGGATTGGTTTACTGGTAGGGATGTGCGCTACGACTAATTTGACTGTCGTTTAAACGGAAGTTTTGTATCCGACTAGTCGACTAGTCTAAAAGCTAGAAACCCCTCAAAAACGGCAAAAAAAAAAAAACAACAAAACTGTGCGCGTGTCTATATAACAGCAAACAGTTGAAATACTTAATCTTTGAATCACACTGTCAAATCCCTCAATGAATTCTGCTAAAAATAGGTCACGATTATGCCGTATGCTTGCCTCGCGTTATCATCAATTAATTTTAGGCGGTCCTTAAACAGAAAAAAGGAAGATCATACACTCTTCATAAACCAGTGCATAGCTTATTTATTCAGATCGCCTGGAGCAATGCAGAAATTGAAAATCAATCAATAGACTGACAGAATACTTCATTTTCATATAACGTTAGCCAACATATTAAAACACATATTAAAACAAAAGTTTAAAACAATAGGAAAGTTTATCAAGGAATAGCATTAAAACGGCTTTTAAAAATGTACTTCATGTTGGCTTTATTGTCTAAAAACAAAACAAAGCTTGTTTTACTTACTCAGATCGTGCGCATTTGTTCAGTGAATTTAACATGTTAACGTGGTCTGGCGAAAGACGGGACTAGAGGCGATTCTGCAAAACGCGCTCGCGCTCGAAGTCACAAGCACACAGAGAGATAACTACAAGCAAGCAGACAGTTTCGAAAAGATCCTGGAAATCCCGCAGCACCACCGAAGTGGGTCTTCGTTTAGAGGAATAGACAGCGCGGATAGGATCGCGGACCGCAGCGGCAGGTTGTAGTGTATGACATGATTGACATTTGGCTTTGGCTAGACTCCAAGCTAACACATGCCTGTATTGAATATGATTACGCATAGCTCCAGTAAAGTTATTGTTAGCCAATTTGACATTACACAGTTTACAAAAAACGTTTCCATTTCCTTCTAATTCAAAATAATCCACACCTTGCTGGTCTGTCGCGTGGAGCTCGCCGCAACTGACATGAAGAAAACGCATGTGAGGTAAAATTATAGTTCCCGCCCAGATACGCTTTTAAAAATATTTAAATATTTTGATATGTATTCTTTTTCAAAAGTTTTATTTTAAGTGTTCTTTAAAATGTTTTAAATGTAATGTTAAAATGATGGTAATTTGAATGATAAAATCATCTCTTTTTTTCTCTCTCGTGTAGTCGACTATTGTTTTCAGTGTCGACTAGTAGGAGCTGTACCGTTTAGTCGACTAGTCGACTAGACCCGCACATCCCTATTTACTGGCACCCACCATCAGTCACATGTCAAAGGATTGTTGATAAAAGCGAGGATTGTTCTTGCACCTCTGCTACTAATTCCCCCAATAATCAAGAGCATGTGGTTGAATTGATGAAAATCCTTCGCCTTGATGTAAAAAACATTGTGCTTGTACTCTGAGTTTGTACTCTGAGTGACTGGAGCTACTTCAGCAGAGAAATGTTTGAAAAATTTGTCCATATCACGAATATTGCTTGTTGGTTGGAGTCCAAAGCACAACCAATATTCCACAGTCTATTGTCTTTAGTAAAGAGAAATCTTTTCAATTTATTTTCATCATAGCTAGTGTTACTGGCACTAACTGAGTCTCCAAAGAGGTTTTCCAGACACGTCTATGCACCAATATTAAAATTCTGGCCGATACAGATAAGCCAATAATTATTTTCATAATAAATGACAGATATTCCACATACTTTTGACCAAATATATTACAAATCAAACACTAACAATAAAAAAAAAAAATGTTTTAAACTGTACAGCTGAATTTACACATCATAACATTATACAGTAAAGTAAGAGTTAGATGATGGCATAAAATACTTTTTAAAATATATTCAAATAGAAAACAGTAATTTTTAATTGTAATAATATTTAAAAATATTCCTTTTTTTTCCCCAAGATTCTTTGTTCCAAAAACATCGTGTCTCTCTACTATTTGCTGCCTCATTAGATCATGTAGAAAACTACTTTACAACCTTTTTATTCTTGCTCATGAAAATATGTTTAAACGTAAATTAATTAATTACATATCACGTTATATTAGAAGCTAAAAGTGGTCAAATTAAATTGCGCTACGTTTCTCATCATGCACGGATTAAGGGGAACAGGATTCATCCAAAATTTCACTGCCAAAACTTCTCTTTCTCCGCTTTTAAGAGTGTTTTCCTTTATTGTGTGTCTACACTTATGGTTCAATAAAGTCGTAAACCTCCTCCGGACACGGCTCTCTTGACTGTATTTGCATTTATAGTGCAGAATTTCTCCAGCATGTCGTAGCGCTTTTAAGACAGGTGGGAGGTGTGCGGCACTGAGACGAGGGGTAAGACCAATCGCACAGACTTCAGCGATTCCTAGGAAGCCTCTAGTCTAGAGAGAGGCCGGCCAGGAGTGTTCAATTAAATGACTGTTATTCCTGCAGCACGGAGGGCCGGGTGAGCTAAACTATAGAAGAGAGAGAGACAGAGAGAGTTGAGGAGAATGTTGATAGGAAGGCTCATCTCTCTCTCTCTCTCTCTCTCTCTCTCTCTCTCACAGGAACCAAGGAACAGACAGAGAGACAGCGGGAGAGAAAGAAGTGTCGATTGGGGTCTGAGAGACTTTTGCCGCTAGATATGCAGAGGAAAAAAAATAGCGATTTAAGATTGAGGCAAGTCCTTTCTCTCTCTTGATTGGGAATTTTTAGAAAAGTTTAGTAGACAAAATTGCAATAAAACGTAAATTATGCATAGTTGAGACATCTGACTATATCACAAGAGGTCTTATCAAATAAACATCAAAAAGTATCAAAACACCCTGCTCAACTGATGGGTTGATGGGAGACTTTTAAATTGTAGTTCACCCAAAAATGAAAATTCTCTACTTCCATACTACGGAAGTCAGTGGGGACCAACAACTGCTTGGGCAACCACATTCTTCAAAATACCTTCTTTTATGTTCAAAGGAAGACAGCAATTTATACAGGTTTGGAACAACAAGGTGGTGAGTAAATGATTACAGAATTTTTCATTTTTGGAGGTTCCTTCATCCTCTGAATAACTAAAGCTGGATTTGACCTTAAACAGACCAGATTGAACCGGATTCACCTGGATAACCAGTGGACACTGGAAATGTGTTGATAAAAAAGCACAGCTCTGGGTCTAGATATAGAACCAGAGCTGCATTTAGATACAGAAAAAAAAAAATTTTTCAAGCTTTCCTGTAGCTCAAATGGTAGAGCATGGCGCTAGCAACGCCAAGATCATGGGTTCAATTCCCAGGGAAAGCAAGAGCTGATAAAAAAAAAATTTAAAAACTGTAACTCAAATGCAATGTAAGTCACTTCCTGTTTGGAACGTCACTTTCTGTTTGTTGCTGACGCATGTTTTGAGTTTGAGCTCCGTCAAGTTATTTCTTTATCGTCTATTTTATTTCTTAAAATCAATTTTATACACCATAATTTTTCGTTTCTATAACGTGTGAATATATCCCCTATCGCATTCTACAACAAAAACAATCAGGGCGCCTTGTTATCACTAGTTCTATTTTGATTTCCCGAGTCCGCTATTAGCTTATAGCCAGTTAGCACCGTTAACGCGGCGGCCGCTAGGCGCGCTAACACAGCTAATACCCTATTCACACACATTACCATTGTTTCACTGCTACTTACTATAAGTAATAAGTATACAGCGCGCTGCTAACACTCCCACCACCTCTACTCCGTGTGTTTCTCTGCACAGGCCCCGTGCACCCAGGACGCAATCTTCTCAGATGTCCTTCACTCCGGCGCCGGGACACCACGGACCCTGGGTGCAGCAGCAGCGGAAGACGTGAGCAATACCTCGGGCTACATCATCTCCCCCTCAGCCGCTTCCGGTCTTCGAGATCTCCACCCGAAACCGCTTCGCCCCCCTCCACGAGACGGAACGTGATGCTGTGATCGTCGGAGACTCCATCGTCCGGCACGTCCGTGCTACGTTAGCTGAAGGTAAAGTGCACACACACTGTTTCCCTGGTGCTCGTGTTCTCGATGTTTCTGCGCAGATACCCGCAATCCTGAAGGATGACGAGAGCGTCGGAGCGGTCGTGCTGCACGCGGGCGTGAAAGACACCAAGCTGCGGCAAGATGGAGACACTGAAGAGGGACTTCAGGAGCCTGATCGAGACGGTACGCAGCACATCGCCCGCGACGACGATCATCGTGTCAGGACCGCTTCCCACGTACCGACGAGGACACGAAAGGTTCAGTAGACTGTTTGCTTTAAACGAATGGTTATTGTCATGGTGTAAAGAACAGAAACGGCTCTTTGTTAATAATTGGAATCTTTTCTGGGAGCGTCCTAGGCTTTTCCGTACTGATGGCCTGCACCCCAGCAGAGTCGGAGCGGAACTCCTGTCGGACAACATCTCCAGGACTCTACGCTCCATCTGACTAGTAAGCCAATTCTCAAATAACTGCTATGATGACTTTTGCTCTACCCACTTAAATGATAAAAGTAATTGCGTTGTCCAATCTATACATACTGTGTCTGTTCCCCGAATAGTGAGGTCAAAATATAAATTTAATGCAGGATCTAGAAAAAATCTGATCGTGATTAAACCAGAAAAATGCAAAATAAATGAACAAAAATAAATTTTAAAGCTTGGGCTCCTAAACATTAGATCACTCACACCCAGAGCAGTAATTGTAAATGAAATGATCACAGATAATAGTTTTGATGTACTCTGTTTGACTGAAACCTGGCTTAAACCAAATTATTATATTGGTCTAAATGAGTCTACTCCACCAAGCTACTGTTATAAGCATGAGCCCCGTCAGACTGGTCGTGGCGGTGGTGTCGCAACAATATATAGTGATATTCTCAATGTTACTCAGAAAACAGGATACAGGTTTAACTCATTCGAAATACTTCTGCTTAACGTTACACTGTCAGATATGCAAAAGAAATCTGTCCTATCTCTTGCTCTGGCTACTGTGTATAGACCGCCAGGGCCATATACAGATTTCCTAAAAGAATTTGCAGATTTCCTCTCAGACCTATTGGTTAATGCTGATAAAGCGCTAATTGTCGGAGATTTTAACATTCACGTTGATAATCCAAATGATGCATTAGGACTTGCGTTTACTGACCTAATAAACTCTTTTGGAGTCAAGCAAAACGTCACCGGGCCCACTCATCATTATAATCACACGCTAGATTTAATTATATCGCATGGAATTGATCTTACTGATATAGATATCGTACCTCAAAGTGATGATGTTACTGACCATTTCCTTGTATCGTGCATGCTGCGTATTACTGATACTCGGTGTAGGGCCCCACGTTATCGTCCGGGCAGAACTATTGTTCCAGCCACTAAAGACAGATTCACAAATAACCTGCCTGATTTATCTCAGCTGCTCTGTGTACCCATAAATACAAATGAACTAGACAAAATGACTAGCAACATGGGCACTATCCTCGCTAATACGTTAGAAACTGTTGCTCCCATCAAATTAAAAAAGGTTAGAGAAAAACGTGCTGCGCCATGGTACAACAGTTATACCCATTCTCTCAAGAAAGAAACTCGTAATATTGAGCGCAAATGGAGAAAAACTAACTTGGAAGTTTTTAGAACTGCGTGGAAAAACAGTATGTCCAGCTATAGACAGGCTTTAAAAGCTGCCAGGACCGAGCATATCCGCAAACTCATAGATAATAACCAAAATAATCCAAGGTTTTTATTTAGCACAGTGGCTAGATTAACAAATAACCAGACGTCACCCGATCTAAATATTCCCTCACAGTTTAATAGTATGACTTTATGAATTTCTTCACTGATAAAATAGATAACATCAGAAATACAATAACTAATGTAGATTCTACGGCGTCTAGTAATTCAGCTTCATTCACCGCACCCAAAGACAAACTGCTGTGCTTTACAACTATAGGGCAGGAAGAGCTAAATAAACGTATCACCGCATCTAAACCAACTACATGTCTATTAGATCCTGTACCCACTAAATTACTGAAAGAGTTACCTGTAGCAGAAGAACCGCTTCTCAATATTATTAACTCATCGTTATCATTAGGTCACGTCCCAAAACCATTCAAGCTGGCAGTTATTAAGCCTCTTATTAAGAAGCCACAACTAGATCCTAGTGAACTGGCAAATTACAGACCCATCTCAAATCTTCCGTTTATGTCTAAAATTTTAGAAAAATTTGTGTCTGCTCAATTGTGCTCATTCTTGCAAAAAAATTATCTCTGTGAAGAATTTCAGTCAGGTTTCAGACCCCGCCATAGCACAGAAACTGCACTTGTTAAGATTACAAATGACTTGCTTCTTGCATCAGACCAAGGCTGCATCTCATTGCTAGTTTTACTTGATCTTAGTGCTGCGTTCGACACTATAGATCATGACATACTCGTAGATCGATTATAAAACTATACGGGTATTCAAGGGCAGGCTTTAAGATGGTTTAGATCCTACCTGTCCGATCGCTACCACTTTGTTTTCATTTAAACGGGGAGTCATCTCAATTATCACCAGTAAAGTATGGAGTACCACAAGGATCTGTCCTAGGTCCTCTGCTATTTTCAATATACATGTTGCCCCTTGGTAATATTATTAGAAAATACGGGATTAGTTTCCATTGCTATGCTGATGATACTCAACTATATATCTCAACAAGACCAGATGAAACTTCTAAATTATCTAAATTAACTGAGTGTGTTAAAAATGTAAAAGATTGGATGACCAATAATTTTCTCCTATTAAATTCAGATAAGACAGAGATATTACTTATTGGACCAAATAACAGTACACAGAATCTCTTGGATTACAATTTGCAACTAGACGGATGTCCTGTTACTTCCTCTACAGTCAAAAATCTGGGTGTTATATTAGACAGCAACATATTTCCAATGTTACAAAAACAGCATTCTTCCATCTTAGAAACATTGCCAAGCTACTGAACATGTTACCTGTTTCTGATGCAGAAAAACTAGTTCATGCATTCATGACCTCTAGACTGGACTATTGTAATGCACTGCTAGGTGGTTGTCCTGCATCTTCAATAAACAAGCTACAGGTAGTCCAAAATGCAGCGGCTAGAGTCCTTACCAGGTCAAGAAAATATGATCATATTACCCCAATTTTACAGTCTCTGCACTGGCTACCTATTAAGTACCGTATCAGTTACAAAATATTATTACTTGCCTATAAGGCCCTAAATGGTTTAGCTCCTGCGTACCTAACTAGTCTTCTATCTCGCTACAATCCATCACGCTCCCTAAGGTCGCAAAACTCTGGACTCTTGGTAGTACCTAGAATAGCAAAGTCCACTAAAGGATGTAGAGCTTTTTCATATTTGGCTCCCAAACTCTGGAATAGCCTTCCTGATAACGTTCGGGGTTCAGACACACTCTCTCTGTTTAAATCTAGATTAAAGACACATCTCTTTATCCAAGCATTCACATAATGCATTCATATAATGCATCTCATAATCTTGTACTGCAGTTATATCTGATCAAACGCACATTATTCTTTAGCTTGGGTTGAACAAATAATTTATGCTTGAATGGAACAACAGCTACGCTAATTATGTCTCTTTGTTTCTCTGTTTCTGCCTAGTATTTTGAGAATACTAGGAATTACACAAGCTTCAGTCTGGATCCAGCCCTTAAATGATCTGAGATGACCAAACACCTGAGAAGAGATGATGCCAACCCCTCAGAGGACCTCAGAGGATGCCAACCTCTGATCCCCAACAACATGCAGAATTAACAAATTTTGCCATAAGTTAATATATTAAGTTTCTACAATGTATAAATATATTGTAGAAACTTAATTTCCTGTAAAGCGCTTTGCAACGATTGTATCGTAAAAAGCGCTATACAAATAAACTTGAATTGAATTGAATTGAATAAGTCGCTTTGGATAAAAGCGTCTGCTAAATGCATAAATGTAAATGTAAATGTAGATAGTGAGCAACCTGAATTCCTGCCTGTCTAACCAGTCTAGACAAGCCAAGAGGAATGAGACACCAAAGGCTGGATGCTCTCTTGCATCTATCAGCTTCGCCTGATCAAATATGAAAGGATACACATTTTTTGCTTGAGATTTTAGATTCTAATCATCTCACTATCAGCTTTAATGAGCATAAGCATGCATAAGACGCCACAGAAGATATACATTTTACTATCCTTAATTAAAATAAATATTGACAAATTATATCATACATTAGACATAAAATTACAATAATAATCAAGTCAAAATAGTCAAATTAGATCAAAACTGGTATGTCAGTGAGGAGAGAAAGATTATCAATTGAACTGAGAGGCAAATAAAAAATGAGGTCTCAAGCTCAATGACCACTACAGAGGCTTTAATAGAGAAATCGACTGGTATGCAAAGACGAATGTCACCTTTTTGAAGAGGCGTCCTGAGTCCTCGCTGACCTGGGCGAAGCGTGGGATGATGTTGTTGAGGTAGAGATCACTGAGAGTGGCGTGGTCTCGACTCTCTCTCTTCACCTGAGCCAAGAGAAGGTTCCAGCAGTTAACTGGAGACAGGACATTTTGCTCTTTCCTGCAGAGAAGAGTAAAGAAAAAAACCAGATTTATTATCATTTATCATACAGGAGAACAGAAGAATCAGTTAGAAGCAGCTATTTTAAAAAAAATACATTCTACAAAAATACATTTGCAGTAGTTGCAATATAGCTGCAGGACAACTGATAAACAATTCAATCACAATCAGAGGAATCATCTGAACATAACCAAATGATTCAGTCAAATAATTTCAAGCCAAATAGATTTAAAACATTTAATATAAGGAGTAAATTCTAAATTGATTTTTAAAATAATCATGGTGTTTTCCCACACAATTTTTATGTAGAAAACGAGGACATAAACATTCATAAACATTTTTGTGTTAATCAAATTAATCATTATATCACATTGTTTATATACATACACACACAGTATTCAGTAATATATCAATAATACATCTGAAATTATCTTGCTAGTGATAAAATGTACAGAATTTTTGGGCCATTGCTATTGAAGTTTTCTGAAGATTGTGACTATATATTAATATGCAAAAAGTATCATCGCAGTCATTCAAATAGCCAAC
The DNA here is from genome assembly GCA_023376895.1 of Aspiorhynchus laticeps. Lineage (NCBI taxonomy): Eukaryota > Metazoa > Chordata > Actinopteri > Cypriniformes > Cyprinidae > Aspiorhynchus > Aspiorhynchus laticeps. Next base: position 39,030 of record JALXFT010001478.1, on the reverse strand, counting down.
TGTATTTGAAAACTAATGAGTTCAGATCACTTTGTCGCTACAAATCACTGTGAACAGCCCTTGAGACACACACGTCGTCATTACAGATAAATCAGCTCAAAAAACCCTCTGGACTCCTGCTCTGATAGGGAATGTGCCCAGGATGTTAAAGGTTACTCTAAACTCATGCAGTCCTGCTATGGTTAAGAAAGTTACACATGTGTATAGATCCATCCTGATAAACCTGTTGCCCTATATGTGAAGTTCACTCATGGATTACAGAGCAATGGATGCCACGTCAAAGAGGAATTCTGTTAAGCCCTGCGTTACTCTGGGCATATGCTGGAGGGATGGACTTCAGCAGCCTGTGCATGCCAGAGGAGACAGCTGGGTGTCCCGCAGAAACCCACGAGGTGGGACCCGTTCCCTGCTGCTAAAATGCCTCTGAACGGGTGGGGCAGAACCTGATGTTTCTTCAGACCAGACGGTCTGAAATGTCCACAGTAGGGCTGAACGATTTTGGAAAATAATCTAATTGCGATTTTTTTTTACAAATATTGCGATTGCGATTTAATATGCGATTATTTTTTAACGCTCTTTATATTCTGTATTATTCAACAAAGACAAGCAATAAATCATTGTATAGTATGCAGTGTTGGGCACGTTACTTTAAAAAAGTAATTAGTTATATTACTAGTTACTTCTCACAAATAGTAACCGAGTTACATCATTATAAAATAAACTAATTACCAGGGAATGTAACTATTGTTACTTTTTTTATGTTCAAATATGTAAATAGAATACATTATTATTATAAAACATTGCACACTAATCTACACTATTTTAATGTTTCTGTGGGACAATGTGAGAGACACCTATCAAATTCAATTGATTATTGTAAATATTATCAACCCTCTATGGACACCTTGGCAATAGAATCTCCATTGGCTTGTCATGTTTTTCTAGTTTACTCACCAGACTAATATTAATTATCTGATATACTTATGTATATGTATATATATGTATATGTATATGTATATGTATATATATATATATATATATATATATATATATATATGTATATGTATATATATATATATATATATATATATATATATATATATATATATATATATATTATATATATATATATGTATATATATATATGTATATATATGTATATATATATATGTATATATATATATATATATATATATATATATATATATATATATATATATATATATATATATATATATATATATATATATATATGTATGTATATGTATATATATATATATATATATATATATATATATATATATATATATATATATATGTATATATATATATATATATGTATATATATATATATATATATATATATATATATAAGCTTGTTTGTAAAATGGCACAGTTTTTTTAAAATCTCACATAGCATCAGTCAGTCAAACATTATAATATGATATTATGATAATTTAGCATTAAATTTTAGCATTATATGATGATAGAACTTTAGTAATTAGAATAACCATGTATGAATGCATATTTGTCATGTTGACTGAACTTAGGACTGGTGGTGGTGCTTAAGATATTTTGTCATTTAGTGTTTCTATAAAAAAAGGAAAAATAAATCTACAAATAATACTGATAAGATAACAAAACTACTACGAATTCTACTACTAATAACAATATAAAACGCCCTAAGGATTATTGAGCTGATGGGTTCATGAATATTAATCAGGTTGTCTGCGTTCGCTCAAATTGATTTGCTGAAATCAAAACAGGGAGGATAATAGGTGAACGCCGGCCAATGAGATTGCCGTTTGCGCATTAGTTCCGCCCACTAACAGAGAACCCGGCAGTTCTTAAAAGCTGAAGAATTCCAAAGGAACTCCGTTATTTTGACAGAAAAATACAACAAAGCATATCGTTTACATGTAGCATGTCAATTCTGCATGTTATGTAAGACTCGCGGACACGAAAACAACCCGCGGCAAACTGCGGACTTGGCAACATAGCATGCCAACTTGATGCTTCCTCTGAAGACTGCTTAGATGTGTTCGACTTGAAGCAGCGCTGCTAGACCGATCGTTGTAAAGTGTCATCAAAGTACTGCGAGAGCTATAAGAGAGCGGACGTCTCCTTATGCTTTCTCTCGCCGTACTTTGATGTCATTCGATCGATCTTCAAGTCGAACACACCTGTTTACTCTCGCGTGTCACGTGACAGTGTAATCACAGCCTCTGCGGTTGAAAAATCACGTTTTTTTCATATCGCGATATTATCGCAAATGCAATTAATCGTTCAGCCCTAGTCCACAGAGAGAGTAGAATCAGGAAGCACTGTCTGTTAATGTTTTACAGACCGTCTGTTTACAGAGGAACAGCCAACACATGACCTTGGTCCTGCTGTTAACTGGAGTGCAAAGCATCTGTGAGAACTAAAATGTTCATCACATCTACCCAAACAACCAGCAACCTTATTCATCAGTGGTATGCAAATGTGTACATTTAATGCCTAAAAAACTTGAGAGCTGCAACGGCAAAAGTGTTGAGGTAAAATCCATTTCCTACCTCATTTTAAAAACACTGCAACTCATAAAAACACTTCCACAGGGTGGATTAAACAGATATAATGACATACACTAAAGTTTGTAAGAAACTAATTATTTTATTAAGCAGGTATGTATTAAACTCAAAAGAGACGAGACGGTAAAGACCTTTAAAATGTTACAAAACATTTATAATTTAAAATCATTTTTTAAATATTAAATAGCACTATTAAAGCAGCGCTGTTTTCAATATTAAGAAATGTTTTTGAGCACTGGATTACTGAAGGATCATGTGACACTGAATGGCTGCAGAAAATTCAGCTTTGCATCACAGGAATAGATTTGATTTTAAAATATTTAAAAATAAAACACTTATTTTAACTTTTTTTACTATATTTAACACAGTTAAATTACTATATTTTTATCAAATAAACGCTGCCTTGGTGAGCATAAAAGACTTTCACTTTTGAACTGTAGTGAACATGTCCAAATTATTTTAAAAGTACATGCCCAAAAACCATGCTATTTCTAGGTACATGACCAAAAACATGTTATTTCCAAAGCACACGTCCAAAATCATGGTAGTATACCTAGCTACTTTTGCAAAAATCAGACCCACTTTATGCTGCACAAATCACAGCAGGATATCAGCATCATCTGAACCCATTTTAGCATATTTAAAAAAATAATATAAAAAAATATATTCTGGGCTGAAACCAAGCACTGCTGATGTCCTGAAGTAGTCCGAGTCTAATAAACCTCAAGTGATGTACGGATGTGTATTAACACTTGTCTGACACCAGTCCTCCGTGTTGAAGAACACGTTGGATTAATCATATCACTCGACAGGGATCCTGTCTCTCTGAACAGAACATTCCCTCTGGCTTCGCCTGTCGACAAGACTTCAGACAGACACTCCTCCCAACGAGTTCAAAGCGAGGGGAAATCAGCAAGCATTCAGAGCTCAGCGGGGGGCTCGGTGGTGGTACATCACAGCCTGTTCTCCTGCTCAACATCTGTCAGTGTTGTGGAAAGGAATGGACACATCTCACTTCAACTTTGCCAATGTAACTCTTTTGATGATGGGATCAGAATAAAAAGACCAAATATACTGTCGTCATCAAACATCAAGGTATTTCTACAGATGATAAAGGAAAGCAACAGAGATTCATATCGTAAGCTTATTAGAATCCTCAAGCATTACAAATTTTTGCAAATGAAAGTGTTCTTTTTTACTCATTTGCAAGTATGCAAGAAAAGTAAGAATTTAATAAATATCAAGCACATGTTCCTTATTCTTTATTCAACATTTCAAATGTTTTCTAGTAGTAAAATGTCACAAAACAAATGCTGACTGTTGTGTTAAAGGGATAGTTCATCCAAAAATTTAAATTCTGTCATTAATTAATAATTACTCACTCTCATGTTATTCCAAACCCGTAAGACCTTTGTTCATCTTCGGAACACAAATTAAAAATATTTTTGATGAAATCTGAGAACTTTCTGACTTTCCATAGACAGCAATGCAACTACCACATTCAAGGCCCATAAAGGTAGTAAGGACATCGCTAAACTAGTCCGTGTGACATCAGAGGTTCAACCTTAATTTTATGAAGCAGCAAGAATACTTTTTGTGCGCAAAGAAAACACAACTAATGACTTTATTCAACAATTTCTTCTCTTCCATATCAGTCTTTACTATGGTACTCTTGTGAACGCACAGCGTAGACTTGACACATAAGAAGAAATTGTTGAATTAAGCTGTTATTTTTGTTTTCTTTGTGCACAAAAGCTATTCTTGTAGCTTCATAACATTACTGTTGAACCACTGATGTCACATGGACTATTTTAACAATGTCCTTACTACCTTTGGGCCTTGAACGTGGTAGCTGCGACGCTGTCTATGCAAGGTTAGAAAGACATCTTAATTAGTGTTCCGAAGATAAACAAAGGGTTTACGGGTTTGGAACGACATGAGGGTGAGTAATTAATTGACAGAATTTTCATTTTTGGGTGAACTAACCCTTTAAGTCCTTAGCTTAGCAACATGCTAACTTCAGACTCTATTGGAATACCATTGTGACCATTAATAGAGTTGTTGCCCAAGTATCGGTAACTTCAAAGTTTTTATTTTAGTTAGAACGATGCCTTATAAAAAAAGCTGAATATGTAGGGGGCACATTAGAACAGACCTACTGAATAAAAACAAGCAGCACACAGGCAGCAGTCACAATTCAACTACAATTGTAAGTAAATAAGTCTAGTGTGTTCAAAACACTCAGGTGTGCACCAGCTTTCCCAGACACCTCCCCCCCCCCCATCTAAAAAACAGCGGTTAAGAAGTGTAGCAGAAATAATTGCATTTGGATGTTTTGGAGGCTATGGCTGAGGTAAAGAGTGGAATGAGATCTTGATGTTTGCGCTGCCAATGATTGCACAACAATTGGGAAACAGGGAAGAATGAAACTGGTTCGAGCCTGTAGCAAAAAGTGACACAACAAGGGTTCAAAGAAGGCAAGTTCCTGATGGTAAACCACAGAGATGTGTGCCAAAAAATGGTGGGAACACTTCCATTAATTGACACATGGTGCAGGACATATTACAATATGAAGGAACATGAGAAGACAAGAATATACTAATGAAACAAATCTTTAAATCTTCACAAATACCAAATGATGCGTAAAAAATAAGAATACAATAAGTGAAACCAACAGTCTAACGATTGTTGAATAATTAAAACCAACCTGAGGCATTGACAGCCCTGAGAAACATCCTCCCAAACACACTAATTTGCTTTTTCTTATGCAAAGAAGCAAAACACATGCTTAACCACATAAGATGGAGTCCTTGGAGAAACTAAATTCCTCTCGAGAAATGAACAAAGGGACGTTGAAAAGATTAGCATGGCCCCTTGGCTGACGGAAAGGGTTCTTAAATGGGCATTCAGACGAGGGAGCTCCGGGTCATTTCTGGAAGGCCATGAAAAAGCTGAGGTCACATGAGCGGAGGAATTGCCCAATTAACAGCAAGGTCATCACAGACAGAGCCGGCCTTTCACCAAAGGAACGCTCTGCAAAGCCAAGAAGGGCTCATTCCTAGGTGACACCAGGGACGTGACATGGTGGCATGTGAAGAATTTTAAGAGACGAAGAATATGAAGAAATTCTTGACATTTGGTTGGAGTAAAATGATGGGAATTGATCAATGATATTACTTCACAAAGCAAAACGAGAAGCCTTGAATGTACGGATGGACCATGAGGAGAAATGAATAATACTCAGCAAGGATGCATTAAATTAATCAAAAGTGACAGTGAAGACATTGATAATGTTACAGAAGTTTTCTATTTCTATACTTTTTTATTCAAAGAATTTATCATGTATCAATATTGATAATACTAAGAAATGTTGTAATACTGCTGGAAATTCAGCTTTGCAATCACAGGAATAAATTGCATTTTAAAATACATTAAAATAGAAAACATTTATGTTAAATTGTAATAATATTTCATAATTTTTACTGTATTTTTTCAATACATGTATAGAGTCATTAGCTTAGCAACATACTAACATCAGAGTCTGCTGTAAACTGTGAAGAGTGACCGATTCATTCAGCCTCGCTTAGAAGGTACATGAGAGGGCGTTGAGGGGAATTCTTCACACTGGTGAGAAGAGAAGTTTTACAAGACTTCAGTTTCTGTTCTGACATGATGCTGGGAAGACATCAGTCAAGCTAGTCAGACTGGAGAGGAAATGAAACTTGCCTTGCCTGCATTCTCTTACCGTCACACACTTATGAAGAATAGGCAAACACACCAGACCAGACGGACTCACTTCCTCTAGTCAACTAACCCTGAGTTCCTCACAAATGGGCCGGGAGTTATCGTGACACAGGATACTGCAGAACAGGTGTATGACACTTGTATATGGAAGCAAAATAGACCAAATTTATTGACCAAAAGACAAACAAGGGTGTCCAGTGCCAGTAAATTTGTTGATTTCTGTAGTTGACTGTAAATGTTTAAATATCCTAAATTACATTAAAAAAAATTTTTAGAATAAAACCAGCTAAGTTGAATGTACAATATATGATAGTATTGTACCATTATGATAGAATACACAAGAATTTACTTTACAGCACCTTCATAAATTGAATAAAACCATAAAAAGCACCCGCTGCATATTCTTTATACATAATTTTGACAGTTAAATATCTTGCTGTAGAAAGGGTACATCGCCATCTTGCTCCGACCAAAGTAATTTGAGTGCACCTGACGTTGTAATTTCAATTTCTCAACTTAAATACAAGAGGACTTGAATGTGCCATTAATGCAGGGTTTATTTAAATACACCTGAACAAGCTAATTAAGTTCTTACAGATTACTAGACACTTCCAGAAAGGTGTTTTGGATCAGGTTGGTGGACTCTGCACAAGGTGGCCCTCTGTGTGCAGGATTGGATAACCCTGGACTAAAAGATTAGACTACAAAATTCAAGACATTAGGAAGTGAGGTAACACCATATGACAATGTTTTAAAAACTTTGAAATGACGAAACCAGCATTGACCATAACCACTAGGGGGGAAAAGTTGAGAATTGGTTTGTAGTGTAATCTTGGATCAGCAGAGTCGACCATTAAGTACATGACACATCACCGCTCCTCTGTGGCACCAGTGTAACCACCACCCTTCTTATTTGTCAAGAGTCCAGACGTTGTGGTGAGTTTCAGTTGTTCTCAATCCATTTGTAGAAAATCAGGCATGCTAGAAATTCGGTCAGTACCATGGCGTGTTATCATTCCAGACCGCGTGTTTCTTAACCATGATGTCCATTCATTGCCGGGCAACTCGTCATCGGGCCTCCTGCTGGCTTGCTGAACAAATGACGCACACTGTCATCCCACACATAGAGGAGCCTTTGAACCCTTGAGTGGTAGAACGGAAGGCACTGAGCTGAACTCTACCCTGTAAGAACATAAGCAGTATATCAGGGGTCTCCAAAAGATCCCCACAGATGCCCCTCAGTTTGCAGATTGGGCCTCACCGACAGCTACGTTCTACTGGAGGACTGGGGCCGGAAAATACCTCACATTCCTTCGTGGCATCATCGTCCCAGATGTTGCCTTTTGCCTGTTAAACATACAGATGTTGGAGCTGGATAGCAGGGGCTCAAGGGACACACGGAGGGCAAGGGATGGTATTTAGACTGGACGAGATTACGAGCCGATTAGAAAATCCATCTCAGAGGGGGTCACTGGTATCAGGGAGGACGTTAGCAGGGGTTACTGCAGATTTTGTGTAGTGAGGGGGTGCTCAAAGAAAGAGATGGTGTAATGCGGGCCTAATGTGGAAGAAAAAGTTAGAGCTATGAGGAAATCAAGAGACAAGCACAAGAAATGATGTTAAAATAAAGAAACAAGTTCTCAAAGAAGAAATGCAAGCAAAAGAGAGCAAAAATACATGATGGAGAAGAATCGTAATGCTTAAGATTGGGAAAACACAAGGCTGTATCGTAAAATGATGCATTTTCTTCTTCTACTTCTCTTATTAGTTTCCATCCATCCATTTGTCATTTTTTATAAATTTGTTTAATTTAAATATACATAACAGTTCAAATAAAAAATAATACAATTTATAAATGTTTATTATCCAATAATAATGTATTATTATTAATTATAATTTATTGTTATTGATCATAATTATGACTGATTTCTTATTATTTTCATATTTTTTGCAGATAATTTTTCCATAAAAATAACGTTTTTAAATTGAGAAGATTGTTCAAATAAAAAAATAAATACAATTATAAATCTGTATTATTATTATTATTATTGATTAATATTAATAAATTATTATTATTACTTATTTCTTTAGTTTAATATTTTTGAGTCATTTTTCATAATTTTTGATAAAAGTGTTTAAAATGTTAAAATAAAAAAATATTATTATTATTATTATTATTAATAATATATTTTAGTTTTTTAGAAATGTCTTAATCGTTATTCTATAAAATGTCTATATTATGACATATATTGTTGTTGACCAAAAATGAATATTGTGGTATCCATCCACCACTTACACTGGAGCACATAGGTCTCCATTTGAAACTGAACACTGACCAGGGTCTAAGGTACACAGGGGTCTCATGTGCACCATGCTCTGATAGGGCACAGAGCTGTCACACAAAACTGCTCTCAAAAAAAATAAATAAACCTTGTGCTATCTATTGATTATTTCTAGAAGCTGTCAGAGAGCCATATGTTGACTTTCCCAGACCCAGCCTCTAGCACTCAAACCATTATATTAGGAACCAAAGAGTCAAGTGCAAATACAAAGAGCAAAATAACATGAAAAGACAGCGAGTGAAAAAGGGAAGGAGCAAAGAGAAGCACATGACAAGGTGGAAAATGAAAGAAACAATGAAATAAAGGAAAAGTTCAAGCACTGGATATCCCCCATGTCAAAACAGTGCCTGGGGCAAAACTGCCAGAAAGAAACCTGTCAAGGTATGCATACTAGACCCTGGAAAACAACTCAAATCCAGTCCAACCTATTTACACAGGAAGCATAAAAGGATGACAATGTGTCACTGCAAATACAGGCCGTTGGGAGTTGCAAAAGCACCTTGATAAATGTTAACGCAAGCACATTTTTTGCTTTATAGTGGTCGGGAAGACTTTATTGTTACCGTCATAAAGGTTCTCATCAAATACTGCTTCAATTAACAAGACATGCAGACTCTTTCATAATTAACACATAAGCCAGGGCAAGGAAGTACACTTCAAACTTTAACTTTTAGTTGTTTTTTAAGTTTATCTTTGTAATTCTTTACAAGATCAAACTGAATCCAACAGGATCCAAGCGTCTGACCACAGAGATCCGTTTAGACAGGATATAACACTGATTATTAATAGGCTCTTCGACAGCATATCCTGTCATAATGACTGCCGTGAGACTGCATCATTCTCAAAGCTCGCTAGTAAGTATCGGGAAACCTGCATTCATTTAATGCCAGGTCTTCAGCATAATTGACACTTGCCTTTCTACGCAACTAAGCTTTAAAAAGGTCTAGCCCTATGTATAAAAATGGCATCAGGGCCATTCAAAAGCTTGTTTTGTTTCACGCTAAACAATAAAATTAGCATTATAAGCTAATGCAGTCAATCAGACAGGATAATATAAACATTTATAGCATGAGTAAGAACATAAATGCTCCACTTCACTTGCTTTTCTTAACGTTACGCCAGCTGTTTCTTCATAATACAGCATAATAACTAACCGCTACAGAAATCAAATATAGGTCACTGGAGCAGAACCAAGGACTTCGAAGAAAAATTTTGACTATTCCACTATCAAATCCCTGCTGCTATCTCATCAGAGATATGAGGCAAGCCTCTTATATAACAGCAGGGTCTTGTGAAGGCCTCAAAAGACTGTAAAGCTGATTCATCATCATTCTGACAAATAAGGAGACTCTGTTTACGCCTACATGCTAAAATATGATGGTTATGAGTTGTTACCAAAGATTTTAATGAAATTATCTTGAATAAGCCTAAAGGGAAGTGTTGACTGGATATCACATGACCTTGGTGAGAGTTTACTCAATCGTCTCAACTTTCACTGCAGAACAGCACTTTCGTAATCAGAAGAGGGCAAAAAATAAACATATTGATTTCAAACTGTGCCCAGGTAATGGCACGGATCACAGGACCATGATGTATCAGCTGGAAACACGGCCAAATGTTCTCTTACTTGAATTGAGGGTCCTTTGTGTAGCGTGTCTTGGCCAGGAACCTCTCCGCTAGTTTCTCTAGGTTGCGGGAGTAGTCCATCTCGATCTCAGCCTTCTTGCGGAAGAAGTCCTGCAGGTCTTGCAGGAGCTGCACGCGGATCTCACATTGCTGGTCCAAACACTTAAGCTGCTCCACCAACTGGGCTCGGATCTCTGCCATTCAGAGGAGGAGAAGAAGAAACAGTGTTATTACAGAACTTCCCACTCTGGTTATCCATTCTTAAGGTGTTCAAAACCATTCAGACAATTACTGGAAAACGCACACTAAACACCATCATCTATCTATACACTAACATTTAAAAGTTTGGGGTTGGTATGATTTTTTGAGTGTTTTTGAAGTCTCTAACGGCTGCATGTATTTAATTGAAAATATGGTAAACACAGTAATTACTGTTAATTATTACAATCAAAATTACCTTTCCACTGTAATACATTCTTAAATGCAATTTATTTCTGTGATGGCACAATATAATTTTCAGAAACCATTACTCCAGTCTTCAGTGTCACATGATCCTTCAGTAATTACCAATGTTTAAAAATGTTTTTGTGGAAACCATGGCATTTTTTCAGTATTCTTTGATGAATATGAAGCTCAAAAAATAGCATTTATTTGAAACAGAATTTATGTAACAATGTAAAGCCTGTACGGTCACTTTTGTTCAATTTAAAGGTGCACCTTAAGCCACCAAAATTATACTCAATGCATGAACAAAATCATGCCATTTTTTCCCTGTAATTTGACAACTAAAAGCATCTAACTTATTTTTTGTAATGGGGAAATACGGATTTCTTTATAAAATGCATAATCAAGAAATATTTATTTTATTGGTACACTCGCCCTCTATGGACGAAAGTTCATTTTGGACATTGTTTGCAAATGCAACAAATTTTAAAAAGTGCTTTTTACCATTACTATTCGACTCAATTAAAAACAAAGAATTACACATATTTACAGTAATCTAGGACTGCTCACTAAAACATGATCATCCTCTAATCCAGGGAGAAGAAAAAAATCATCCACATTTCACAGTCTAGACTATGCGGTTCCAGTACCTCAAAACAAAGTCAAAAATAGCTGGTGAAGAGACATTTCAACCTTCTATGCAAAAAAAAATATGTTTCAAAGAACAGGTTTTATGTTTATCATTAAGTAAATTGGTGCATAAACATTTTTCAACAGACAGAAGAACAATGCATATCAGGAGATCTTTTTGCAGAGGTCCATCACACACACATCTTCAGAGAGTTTATCCAGGCTTATCACTTTTTATTTCCATTGCATCTCTCTGTCTTTCTTTCTCCCTGTCCAACATCCGCCGAGCACTCAAGCATGCCTCCAAATTAATTTACTCCGCTCAATCCCGACAGCCTATTGAAATACTGAATTATGATGTTTACGTGAGCTCTTGAGAAGCCTGGAACTATGGATGAACCTACTTGTCCTGCATACTGAAGCTCCGATAAAAAAAAACATGATACGATACAGCAGTGACCTGATCTAATTTAGCTGTTGTATACCAGTTTAATTATTCAAAGCAATGCAAAGTCCTTCATCTAAACATTAAAAACTATAAACTAGCAACTATTTCATCGTTTACAGCTGCAGGATCACATTTCAGTTGATGTACTGATGGCAAGTCTCGAGTTAGCTGTCAAACCAGTGTCACAAGTGACGAGAAAACAACCTGAGAATGTCCAAGAATCAACAATACCTTTGCATTTCCTGCTGTAAAGAAATCGGATGACTTTTGCCTCCATATGCTCTAACTATTCCAGCCCAGAGAAGAGAGGAGAACAGCAGGGTGTGACAGTCCCAGGGCTATGATACCCAGCTGTCCCGTCTCTATTGTGCTTTTGCGCTGAGAGCACACTTTCACTCTGACATCATACAGAAGTGGGATTTCCACAGCCTCTGTGTCTTGGTTAGGGCTGGGCGATATATCTCATGCGATATGCATGCGCATCTCGTCAGTAAAGCCGGTTCCTTGATTAGCGGTTAATCTCCATCACCTGTTTTCAAATGGAGCAGCATTTAATACACAGAGCCGTAAATCACTGACAAGCTACGCATATATCGCGTTCATATCAAAGGCGATATATCAGTCGATATATGCGTAGCTTGTCAGTGAACTACGGCTCCGTGTATTAAATGCCGCTCCATTTGAAAACAGGTGATGGAGATTAACCGCTAATCAAGGAACCGGCTTTACTGACGAGATGCGCATGCATATCGCATGCAATATATCGCCCAGCCCTAGTCTTGGTAAAGTCAAACACAACAAAGTTCACTCCAGTACATCCCAGGACTCTAGGAATGGGCTTTTACCACTTCATACGACTCATTGTGATGATTTTTACATGACTATGTCATAAGGTAGCCCTCATCTGGGATAATAACTACCTGGGCCTTCTTTCTGACATGCCAACGTGTGTCGATACCACTGACACATGTAATTTTCTGCTGTCCGTACAATTTATGATCATAGGAAATGAGTCAGTGCCGCATCGTAATGCCTCAGCTTTCAAAGAGAGCACTGTAATTTTAGCAAAAAGCAAAGCGTCTACAAACACGCACAGACCAGAGCATGTGAGCGGAGCTGAGCGGTGAGAATTTCCGCTCCCCGCTCACGTGGGTGTTCGCTCCCCCCGCTCCACCGCTCAAAGTCGCACCAGACCGCTCCGCTCAATTCCGCTCCCCGCTCACCTACAATTTCATCCCGCTCCGGTGAAATCGCTCCACGCTCGCTCAAATTTAAAATTCCTCTGCATGCCTAACACCTGCCGTTTTCAACCGAAGCCTTACGCCTGGGACACACTGCCTGCGTGGCGGACGTGGAGCGGGTTTGTTGCGTGACTGCTGCAGAAAAAATCCGCTTCACTTCTATTCTGTCACGGGGCCGCGGTTGCGGTGTGGTTGGACCGCACCTGATACGCGTGGCTGCCTGCTCTAATCTGTTAACATAGGCGCGGAAAGGAAAATCAACACGCAGCAAACCTGCTCCGCGACGCGTCCGCCACGCAGCCTATATCCTATAAAGAACTCACAGCAACAGCAACATCAGTCAAAATAGAACATATATTTATTTCAAACAAACACAACAGCGAACATCCAAGTTTTGAAAATAAATTAAAAGTTGGAGTGATGTCAGTCTGAGGCTTCAAACAAACTAAAAAGCTAAACTAAACATCCATGTGTTGAACATAAATTATCGATGCAACCTCGAACTAGCCAACCATAGACCTATAAGAACCACGAACTCCATCTCTCCTTCACAACGAACGATTTTTGAAGTGTAGGCTGACAGTTTTGTTAATTGTTGAAGGCACAAGTGAATTCTGAGTGGATTTGTGCATGCCCTAGACTCGTGGTGTGAGCGGTATCGGAGCGAGACAGAGCGATCGCTCCGGCCTTTGGATAAAAACCTGCTCCGCGCTCCGACTATATTTTGCACGCTCCGCTCCCCGCTCGGCTCCGCTCACATGCTCTGGCACAGACAGAGCATGGTCAATGAGCCTACATGGGTCTAATAATGCAATTATGAGCTCACTGTTTCATTTTTATTGAGATAAATACAGACACAAAGGAAACAGAGGATTGCATATGCAGATTTGTGTTTGGGCATCCCTAAAAAATTTCTATATGCCTAGTGGGTGGGTAAAACAAAACAAAACCAACAATAAAACAAAACGTATATTCATGTTTTATTCTTCTTTCTAAATACTAGTAAAAAATCATAGGGTTATATATCATAGTTTTACAGCTGTATAGTATCAATAATTCATCAAATGATGGAGAACAGCATGATAACCAGCATTTATGTAGACGTGGTGCACACAAGTTTCTAAATCACAGTGGTGGAGTGATTCTGATGTTCTTGTGGCTGAATATGTGTTCATTCACGTCTATGTACAAACCAAACCCTCTTAGCGGTCAAAGCTTCAGACTTTGATTGGTTAGGTGAAGGGCATGAGGCCAACAGGGCTGTGTGGGCTAGGGAAAGAAACCGAGGCATAGATTTAATGGGAGCATTTTAAGCAAGACTGCTGGAAAAGTAAAACTTAAACTTTAAATATTAGAGTATAACATGAACAGTTTGTGCTAAATGCATAGCTAGAACAAGCACCATGACTGATTAATTCAGAATCAGCTGAAATCTAAATGAAATTCACTGCTCTTTAAGTAGAGATTTGAGAAGAGCAGTAAACGCCATCACTGTCACCAAGAGCAGGAAGAGTATAATCCAACCACTCTCACAAGGAAACTCAAGTCAGATGTTCTGCATTTGTCTCAGGAGCTCATAAAATGTTTCCTAAGTTTGAGAAACACTGTGCTACCAATTCTCTGGCCATCCTGCTGTTCTACATCAATGGGAAGATCTTTTAACAAAGCTTGAGTGGGAACAAACATACACACACACACTTACAGAAATGACAAAAAAAAAAAAAAATTATTTAGCTCCATATCCACCTCCAAAAGCAGACTGAACACTTTTTGTTGAACACTATGAATAATTAATTAATAAAAAAAAGCTTTTCAAGTATAGTATGCCTCTTTAAAACATTCACTCAGCCCTTAGGCCAGAAATATACTTGGAAAGTCACAATACTTTGGATGTAGCAAACCTTAGTACTCAATCTTAAAAAATAAAAAAGTTAACATTATAAAATTAAACTACAAATTTATATTTTAAATATAGATTTTACTTGAAATATAATACTTTTAAAATATAAAAAGTATAAGATAATAAATTCTAATAAATTCTGTACTACACACACACAGAGAATAACTTATTCACTTAAATTGTACATGTATTATATAACAGGATAAGTACATTGTACACAAAAGGGGAAGCATAGGTTTTACTTCTGCAGGTGCCACAAAAAGCAACTCTTGCCTCACTGTAATTCTAACTACTTCAGTAATTTTTTTTGAAGAAATAGCACTTATTTTTTCCTCTGAATCAACAAACAAGGACAATTAACCTTGATTCAAATGGCCTGTTTGATTGAGCATCATTAGTTGAGCATGTCATAAACATTAAAGCAACACAAAATATTAAACGATCTCAGAGTAATCAGACAGCAGTGACCCCTGCCTCCTTGAGTGTGCATTTGCTGAACAAGCATTAAATAATGATATAATTACATGGCTACATGACAGTCTTTGTGACACAGCTGTCGGTGAGAACGCTGCAAAGCTCTGGCTGGGACCTTCATTATAGGACAAAACCAAACACAGTGTTTAGTAATAGCTGCTGTTCCCCAAACAACAATCCTCACAGCTACCTCCTGAGATATCTGCTCAGTCAGGGTATTACACAGCCATGCATTATTGATTCTACTGCCTCTAACTAAAAGGAAAGGCGGGAGTGAACAAAACAGATTGACCGGCAAGCTGGCACCTGACAAAGGACTGAAAGATAATCTCGGGAAGACAAACACTGCATGGTGAATGGATCAATGTCAAATAAGAGAGACCACAAAAAAATAAAGAAAATAAAAATATATCTTTAAAAAAATATACAAAACTGAATGTCAAAATGCTAAAAATTTTACATTTATGTATTTATTTTGTAACCGTAGCCACCCAGATCCAGACTGTATCCAGATCAGATGGTCACTGCAGTCACCCGGATCCAGTCCGTATGCAGTCCAGGTAGTGGATCAGCACCTAGAGATGACCTCGACAGCCCTGAATGTCAGAGGAGCCAATGACAACTAGATGAGCCCCAGAGACTGATCACCTCAGAAGACCTCGTCACCTAGACGGTCATCGGGACAAGACCACGGGAACCAGACCAGTCCTCTAAGCAATCTGACTGTTATGTATTGTAAAAAGCCCTACTGTATACATATAAATACAGAGACTGGACTTTACTTGACTCAGTTCAGTTGAAGTCTGCATGAACCGGAAGTTGCTGCTGACTTTATTTCAGTGTAGTGACGTATTAAACGGAATATTGAACAAAGGGCGTGGTTTTATTTTTGCGCTCCTCCTCTCTGTCTCTCACTCATAGCAACCTAACGGTTGGAGGGGTGTGGTCAAGGATTTTCTGCCCAAGACGTCAAACTGACATCATCAGAGAAGGCAAGCCATTCCAGAGCAGAAGCAAATGTTCAGATTTTGATTACCAGATTACCAGATTAATTTGCACAGATTAATTGTTCACACCAAGACTAGCAATGTGCGCTAATAAAGTAAATAAAGTCCATTTTGATTTCATGCGGACTTTAAAGGGATAGTTCACCCAAAAATGGAAATTTGCTGTTATTCTACTGACCCCCAGGCCATCCCAGATGTCAGTGATATTTTTCTTCAGTAGAACCGTAAAGATTTTTATCTGAAACAGTGATCCTTGGCGATTCATAGACAGCACGTCTGTGGCTGCCGGTTTTTGATTGTTTAGCTTCATAAGACCTCAAATGGTTCCTCAGGAGCCTTTGGTAATTTGGTCTTGTCTGTATACGTTTATTTGACTCTCAAAAACCGGCAGCCAGAGACGTGCAGTTTATGACTTGCCAAAGACAATGTTTTCACCTAAAAATTTCCTTTATTGTTCAATTGAAGAAAAAAGTCAACTACATCTTGGATGGCCTGAGGGTGAGTCAAATAACAGAAAATTTTCATTTTTTGGGTGAAATATACCTTTAAGCCTGCATGTTTAGTCTGTATGACAAATGTTATAAATGCAGATTATTATTAAATAAAGGCTATTATGTGTTATAATGTGTGTGTTTTTAGTGATTGATAGACACCAGTTAATAATTTTCTTAAACTCAGTATAAAATATAATAACTAGTTACACAGCAATTTCTTATGATGCCCAAATAATAAATCTTAGTTGAGGTAACATATGAAACGCATGGAGTAAATGGTTAAATTTTAATTGACACAATTTGCTGTAGTTTTCTAAATGTTTGACCAATTAAAACATTTTAGTTGAATGGACTATAAAACTATTTCAGTAAAGGTTGAGCCAAATAAAAAATAATTCAGGCAACACTTAGAAGACAGAAATTGACTGATGAAATGAGTGTCATGCTACAGATTAATGTATTATGAAAAACACTACACAAATATTTAGAATTGACGTTATAAGGACTACAATGTAACTGTTTTCAGGGGTCTGTAATCTGATGGTGCAGTCTCTTCAAGGCCAAATCAATCCTCCTCCCCTCTTCATCCCAGCTGTCACTTTGCTCATTTCCCTGAGAGCATCTCAGCCGGCTCCCCTAAAAACCCCACCCCAAATCTGTCATATCTCATTACAAGCCCTGGCTAAGGGCTACAAACTCCAGGCTTGTCGCCAGAGCTTTAAAAGCAAGGAGATAGAAATCACTAGGAGGTAGACGGCAAGACCGCTATCCTCAAAAACAGGCCATGCTCAAAGTTTGTGAACACTGGGGTGCCATGGTTACTAAACAGGTGAGATTAATGTTCATAGTGGCACTTTGAAACCGTAACCAGTTTGAGGACAATGCTAACAGAGAGAACAAGAGGGGTTAATATTTTGTGTATGTGAAACCAACACACAAACAGCCCAGGAAGCCTGTTGTTTTGACATTAGTCATCCTCACATGGTTGGTTCGTATGTCTGAGGTATTCACCAGCAGGCAAAAGCTCTGAGGTATTCAAAAAGTTGTAAATTAAAGCATCTCTTTCTTCTGTGCCTCGCCAGATGATCACAAAAAACAAGTTTCAATCTGTCAGGAAAGATTTGAACGCATATTTATTTGAGAGGGTTGTTAGCAATTTTCATCAGCGAGTTTTAGAATCTTTAACAGATCGTTTGCCCAGAAATGATTCTACGATTCTAAATGATTCCAATTATAACAGTTTTAGGTATTTAGACACTTAGAACATACTTAAAATAAATTATTTTCAATTCATTAGATAGACAATTATTTTTATTTTTTTTATAAACAAGTAGCATTTTGTCAACAAACCATAATAGCCCACAGATGGGGTGTAAGAAGATAGCTGGAAGATTCACACATTTGTGCGTTTGTGAAAAAGAGCATTGTGCAGCTCTGAGCTGAGCTATTGTTTTCGTAACTTTTATGGGATACAGTCCAAAAGAAAAAGGCAAATCTGAAAAGGACCAGTTGTTTCCAGGAGATGGGCCTGATGGCGTACACTACTACTTGCGTCACCAAAGGCAGCTTGAAGGAAACCATCCATTCATCAGAGCAAACAGGAAGCAAAGGGGAGCTGACAGGAAGTCAGTTTGTGCAGCTGGCTACAGAGGGAGAGAGCTCCACAATGGAAGAAGAATTGGTCTAAGACTCTTGGGAGAATGAGAAGAACAGCTGGCTGGGATGAGGCCTGCACCTGAGCACCTGAGCTACAGTTTGAGGAAAAATGAGAGCCCAAATTACAGTGAACAACAAAGAATAGCACTTTTTTGTCAGCTGTGGTATGTAGCCTTGGGTCCCCATTTTGGTGCATCCATCATTTTATAACATATCAGCGGTATAGACACTATTATCTCCAGACATGCCAAACCTAATCCTCAAATGAAAGACACAGCCTTCATTGAAGAAAGAAGGAAACAGGAAATGGGGGAAGAGATACAGTTTCAAGAGAGGTGGAGGGAACGCTAGGGATCGAAAGAAGATATAATTAGCCAGATTTTCCATCACAAATCAACCAACATTTCCCTCATTGCATGCTGAATATCCCCACCCTTTAAGACCCAATGACATCAAAATTGGAGTTTTTGTCTTTTACTCCATATCTGCTAGTGCCATGGCAAAACATTTTAGTTTTAGTAGTGAAAGTGAGTTTGCAGTCTCTTTAAACATGATGTAATAAAAAGACAGCGTACTGTGAAATAATCGGAAATTTTACTGAGATGTCCTAACAGGTTGTATGCAAAACCAAAATGTATACAAAATGACATTTGTAGGCTGAATCAAGACCAAACGACTCTTATGAACCAGTTCTTTTTAGTGAATCGAAAACATACACAGTGCAACCATGGGGCCCAATTCCAGAAATAAAAAACTCTTGAGTTGAAACTTTTTGATTCACTAACAGGAACTGGTTCATAAGAGTCATTTGTTCTTGATTCAGCCTACAAAGGTCATTTTGTAAACATTTTGTTTTTACATACAGTCTATGCTTCATGAGGAGCTACACTATTGAGAGTACACAAAGGACCTTTTTGTCCATAAAACTTAACTGAAAAAATTACGCATTTCTTTCATAAGAAATTACGTGTTAACCCATTTCATGGGGTCTTTAAATACTTGAAGAGACATAATGACTATACATCAGTCTGATGATGACACAAAATCAGGAAATAGAAAGCTAAAGGAGGAGGAGGAAAATTACTTTGGTCACAAAGCTTCAAATTAATGAATCCAATGACTGAACGATACTTCTAGAGCATTATTGGACCATTGTATGCCGAATATCATTATACTGATGAGGAAGAGATTTGTGTATGATGAGTTTCTTTGTGAGAACCATTCAAAAGATCGTGTGCCGTATGTAGGGAGATGGAGGAAGGGGAAGAAGTGAGAAAGGCACATGAATGACACCATACTGACAGACCAGCACTGACTACACCAATGAACATCAGAATGAATAGATAAAAAGGGACACGCTCCCATTAGAGAGCAGCTGTCAGGACAAAACAAATATCTCCTTGGTGGAACAAAAGGAGGAGGAAGTGTGTGATGTGGTGTGTGTGTGTGTGTGTGTGACATCAGGCTCAAAAATAAACTCAAGCTGACAGAACATTATCATAGCCTTCATTTTCCCCAATTTCCATTATCAAACCCGTTACTGTGGAAACCACGTTGTATGTGAACGGTGAGGGACGTGAGATTGAAAATCAAAACCTCTCGCTGAACTCCCTCGATTAATCATTAAAACATTTAAAGGATTTAATTGCTTTACGACGGTGACCCATATTTCCTCCTCCCCTGCTAGCCTATTTCAGTGCGAATCAGGAAACACAACGTGGGTTTTCCTTGAGGAGAGACTGTTGGGAAAAGCCTCCGTCTACACAGCTGACGTTACTCCAAAAGAGCTGATGGGGTGGAAAAACTGTTGTCACCTACTCATCCGTACAAAACAAGGATAGTTCACAAACGCACACACATTTAACAGGATTTAAGTCTCTTGAAGGAATACTGGAAAAACAAACGACGGTGGAAACAAAGGAGGGCACATAGACCAGGTACATAGTAAATCCACAAGTATATTGTAGTTTACAGCTGGCATTTGATCTAAATCTTTAGAGGTTTTGGTAGAGCTAGAACTACTATTATTATTCCTCATGCTTATTGTTAGGGTTTTTTTATCAGACTTTTTCTCAAATAAAACAGTACACTACACTACACTACACTAAATATCTACAGCTTTCTATAGACCAATATCACAAAGAGAGTCTGGATCTTGACATGGACAAGAAAACAACCATCTAGCAACTATCCAGAATGCCCATACAACCATAGAATCACCCTAGGACAGGACTGTCCAAGCCTGTTCCTGGAGGGACATTGTTGCTGAGTTTATGGTACCTTTAAGTAACATAAGAAAGATAATATTTATGAGTTAAACACACATGAATGTCACTACAAAGTCGTAGTTATGAGTGGGAAATTCATGACTTTCTTCAAGCCCAGAGTTTCTGAGTTGAGAGCGTGCCAATAAGAAAACACGGTGAAGGCAAAGGATTCAGAGTCTGTCTTGACAGTAAATTCATGTTTGTTTGTTTTTTTCTTACAATGAAGCTAGTTCCATCTACAAAATACAACAGTATTAGTACCTAAAGAGTTAACAGTGTTAAAAATACTGCTGTATTTATAATAGAAAAGCTTAATTCCTAGCTTGCTCTGATAAAGTAATTTGAATGTACCTAAAGTCGTAAGTATGACTTCACAGCTCGTGAATGCAAACTTTCCAAGAAGACTTGAACAAATCCTTCTCTAATTCTAATTAAACACATCTGAACCTGCTAATCACGGTCAGGATTACTAAAAACTTCCAGGCAAGTGTGTTGGAGCAGGATGAAGCTACACTAGTTTCCCTCCAGGAGCAGGATTGGACAAAAACACTTGTAAGATCTTAACTTTTGAAACCAAATGAATGAGTTAATGAGTTGAAAACTAAATCAGTTCAGTTTGGTATTTACATATTTTGGTGACTTATCACTTTAAGCTGCCAGTTTGCATAGCACCTAAGGAGATCAGTTTACCATTTGATGGCACAGGTTCAGGGCATTTCACCAAAGCTCCAATGAAAACATCTGGGGGATGGAAAGTGGTTCTTCTCGCCCAGTAAGTTTTGTCAGGAATGGACCAAAGGAGAGTACACCCAGCGGGGTGAAATTCCTCCCATAAAGCCCAGCTCAGGGTTCCCACTCTTTCATGAACACCAGATTCAAGGACTTTCAAGGACTTTAAGCACCATTTATTTTATATCAAGCACCCATCAAATTCACACACCAGCATATGTAGCGTCATGAAAGACCTTACAGTACTAAACATTTCACTTACACTTAACCTTTACATTAAAAATTTCAGAGTAATAATGTTTTGAATGTGTAGGTTTCATAAATTTAGACCGTTTTGAGCAGTCGTGTTCAAAGAAATTTAATGAAATCCATTGAAGTCAATACTGGTAATATTCAAATACAATTTCTAAAATATTGATAAAATATGCATCAAACTGTTTTTTGCTGTAGTTCTTGTACAAGATTTAAATTTGAAAGAATTTCGCAATTTTTAAATGAATAAAAAGTGGTTAAATGTTGTAATAACACCGTAAAACCTGTTAACATTAAAAATGTGCACATTCTCTCAATAGAGAAGTTACTCATTAATAAATAAACTCAAGTCAAAATTATTTTGTAAATCACTTATTATTGTAAATCCCATTTTTTCATCTTTGACCTAGACTAGAGGAATGCAGGTGCTTAAATATGCAGCAGTTCAAAACTTATGTCATGAACATTTTAAACCTTGTACATGTGCAAATCTGCAAAAAAAAAAAAATGAAAAAAACTATTTGCTTTTAAACTGTAAACACTTTTCACTTAGCTGTTTTTCTTATTTTTCAAGTTCTACATTTTCTCCTTAGCTTCATGTCGCAGTAAGTTTTGGGAGTTCATTTTTATTATTCATTTTCTCCTATCCTGAAAAGTCTGTCTTGCAGAGATTTAATAAAAATGAGCTCCTAAAATGAGCTCCAGATTCTGGAAGATAAATTCTTCAAACAGTGGTACCAGAGGACATGATGCTGGTCCTTAAAGAGTCACTCTCAACTTATCGGTCCATAAAGCCTATAAAAAAAAATAGTCTTCATGTATTTCACAACACTTCAGCATGTTATTCTTATTAAGTGAGGGTCATTTTTTAGGATTTTTTACCCAAGCAAAGTCTCTGAGAACCTTGTAATTCTGGAGACTCCAGGTAGGTTGCAGTTCTGGAAAATGATGGCGCTGGAGCCTTATGGCTCGTATCCACTGAGCGGTACGTACGCAAACACAAAAAATATAACAGTGTATTTTATAATTTTATATTCTCACACAGACAATGGCCGTTTCTCAATATGTGTTCTGTTCTTGTGGACTTGTGAAACGTCATTGCCCAAAAACCCGCGTCATTTTCAAAATATTACTGTTATTCTGTCATGAAATGTAGTTTTACTAGTTTTTCAGGCGAGAATGTAGTTGTTTAAAACTCAAATCTGCGGTTTATTTATAAAGACAGAGCCTATTTGAAAATTTGCTATGCCGATTTCGAAGATCCAGGCGATCACCGGGCGCTCAGTGCTCATGTATCCGCCTCGAGCATCCTTAGCTCGGCTAGTCCTTCCGACATTTGCCGCTGGCTCTGATGTCTCTGTAGTGATTAAACATGAGATACGTTTGACTGAATTGTTTGCTTTTGTCTTTATTTCCTCTTATATAATCCTCTTATACTTTGTACTTATACTTTTATAATGGCTATTATTACATAAAAGAGGCGGAGTTGCGCTTATTGTCGCGCTTTATTGTTGATCACTACTTTCCGGCATACACCACGCCTATAAAGTAAAGGGTACTGTCGGCAGTGGAAACGCAAGCTGGATCAGGGTGTTCGGTCCCGAACCGTACCGTACTGTACTGACCCATACTGCTCATGGTTCCTGATGGTTTACACCTAATTCTTCACATTGATTCTTAATTATTTTGCAGTTAACATAGGTCTTTTCTTCTCCACCTGTTTTTTTTTTTAACCCTGCTGACCCAATGAGCATTTCGCTGACCAATGGTCATGCCTTAACTTGGCAATTTCTGTATTGCATTAGTTTTGAATATTTCTCATGGGGATTTAATAATTTGTGACTTTTCAGTTAAATCTCTTTTTTGGCTCATTTCATCTGTAAAAGAAAACCTGCCTAATAATTCTGCACACCTGAATATAAGGAGTTTTTCACTTCCATCCTTCATGGACAATTATATATCACTTATAAATTATTAAATACAAAATTAATAGTAGTTATTAAGATAGATGTGGTTTGGAATTAGTAAAATGTGCTTGGAAAAAAATATGATCAGAATATCAACGTGCCTAATAATTATTCACGCACTGTAAAGATGTGCTCACTTTACACAGAGTGAGCGTGATCGCAAAATCGAAAGTGAAAGTGTACTGCGAGTGCTCATTCAAATGTGATTTCAATACCCCACATATTGATAGCGTGAAAATTATATACAATACTAGAATGTTTGCTGGAGCGGGACACACACGTTGCGGGAGGTAATGGTCAGAAACTCAGAGGGAGCAGGCTTAAGAAAACTGTCCCGCTCAGGGCTCTAGGCTGCGCATCAACACACACGCTAAGTTTTTTTCGTACTACCCCATCTCCACCCCAATCATTAGTGCCGTTTCATTCTGTCTTTGACAGCACATATAGGGCAATTTTTGAAATAGCGCCATAAACTAAATTGATTTCAAATTTAATTCAAGCACGTTCAAGGACCTATGTTTGTTTCCAAGTACTTTCCAGGCCTTTAATCCATATGTCTGAAATTCAAGTACTTTCAAGAAGCGTGGGAACCCTGCCAGCTCTGTACTGGATCTGTACTGGAGGGGAAGAGATGTTACCCTACTTCAGGCTTCTATACGGCCTGCCTCATAATCACTCACTAGGTCATTTTATACTACATGAAGAGAGAGGAAGTGAGTGCATGAAACAGACAAAGAAAGATGGCCAAAAAAGACTACACTAGCACTCTTCAACACTAGCAGATTCCATTTCCTAGTCTAGTTTTGTTTGCTAAGGCCTCAGGCCAGACTTGCCCTGGGCATGAGTAGAAGGGAAATTCTTCGGCTGTTAGAAAAACAGAAGTCAACCGTTACTCCACTCTACAAGCCGGTGCAAAGCCAGTGATGATGCCTGCCACAAACTTTACTTTCTCAAGGTTGAAATTCCTTCAGTGTCACTGTCCTCAATCATGCAACATTGACTTTTATCTAATGCCAGGGACTTTGGCTGGACTACTCCAATTAGCGATTGGCACATGGTTCGGTTAACACTTTCAGCAGTCCATTTACAAACATTGACTGCTGAAGATCAAATCATTGAGAAGTCATCAGGTTCATTTAACAGCTGATGTGCTCAACTGGCTCAAGACTGCGTTCAAAGTTAAATCCTATTTGACCAGAATGGAGGTTTACAGTCAATTTTAATACATTTTAAAATGTGATGCTCAAGAATTATTTCCTATTATGATCAATGTTTAAAACCGTTGTGCTGCTTAAACTTTTTGTAGAAACTGCAATTTTTTTATTCAATTCCAAAGAACAGCATTTATTTAAAATAAGATTTTTGTATAAAGTCTCTAGTCACTTTTGATCAGTGTAATGCATTATTCTGATTGCAGTATTACTGACCCAAACTTTTTGTACAGTACAACATTCCTGTTATGGAAACCCAAAGGAAGCATCATAGACTAGAGACAAAAAAACAAATAAATAAATAATAATAAAACAAAATCCCTTTTCCAGTCAGGTTTGTGCATCTTTTTCTTTGAACGTTTTTTTGAACTTCTGTTGTCTGAGCCGAACAGATTTTGAGATCAAACAGCACAGCTAGATGAGTGGCATCGGCATACTGAACCACATATTCTTACATGAATTCTCATTAAATTTATTGTGCTATCTGTGACATCGCTGGAAGAGAAGCACAACCAATTAGCTCAGCAGATGATGGGCTGCTTAACAGACAGAGAATGAGAGGGGGAACATGCTTCAGGAGCTGTTGTACCTTTCTCTCATATTTGGAAAAATATAACATTTCTTTCCCTCCTGCTATTTCACCAGAATATATTCTTGCTTAACAGAAAAACTGAATGCGAGACTGCTACACACACTGGAAAAATCATTTCCCTATTTAGTGGTAAAGAAGGAAAACTCTGAGATGATTCTCCTGTAACCTGAGACCAAGACCAACAGCAAAGCATAAACAAAAAAAAACACAGAAAGACACCTGATCTTTAACTTCAACCTGTAAAACACATGGTTTTAGAGCCCTGGCCACAAATTCTGACTCATTTGTTGACCTTGTACAATATGAAACCTTAAAGGGTTAGTTTGCCCAAAAATTCAAACACGGTCATCAATTACTCTCGCTTATGCCATTCCAAATCTCATTCAAAATATCCTCTTTTGTGTTTCAGAGAATAAATAATATGTTTGACAGGATTTTAATTTTTTGATGAAATACCCCTTCAAATCACTGCTACAAGATATTATTTTTAAAGATTACCTGTGCTGTCAGAGAAAATTGTTAGTTCTTGTGACATATATTATTTTCAGTATAGCTGGAAGACCTGGTGGTCATATCAAAGTGTCTAGTTATAACTGGTTAACCAGGTCTTTTCTCCATTTCCAGTCTCCTTCATTCTACCTTTAAAACACTAATGTGTTTTCTTCCTCACTTAGACCACTTTAGGTTGAGGTCACATGTGAGCCATCTTCAATCAAATTATTAAAGAAAACCCTCCATGACCTTCCATTTCCCCTTGCCATGACAATAAACGTTCACAATACCAGCTCTGCCCCTTATTTCAGACAGCCAACCACTGAGAACACAGACTTATGTTTACTTGTGCATTGCACTACAAAATCATTTTGCACTATGCGCTTCCCACAAAATCTCTCTTCTGCACAACAATTTAATGTACAAAATATATATTTTTGCACAATTTCATGTACAAATATCTCTTTTGCACAATTTCATGTACAGTATTTATGTAAAGTTTTTGTACAGTCTCAGTTTGTGTATGTGTAGTCAACTATGTATAGTAGTTATAGTATTTATAGTATATGTATAGTCAGATGGTTAACTGTTGTATAGCTCTATTGTTTTTCTTATACCTGCATTGTTGTATGTTTATCTTATGTTTAACTGGTTTGTAGCGCCGTGGTCCTGCGAGACACGACATTTCGTTCCACTATATGTCCACACATGTAGCAGAATGACAATAAAGCTCGACTTGACTTGGCTTTTCCTGTTACTAAGACAGCGGTTATGTTCGGATTGGAATACCAGCGTACTGCTTACTACATACAAGTGCTTACTGAATTGACATCTGATTTCCTGAAAGGATGTTTACATAGCTAAAAATAGAATAGTTTTGTTTGCCATGTAGTTAGGTGCAACTATGGAATAAAAAAGAAACTAAACACTGCTATAAATATACAGTATAATATGAGTAGTACGGTAGTTTGCCAATCTGATCACAGCCAGCAGACTGTTTCATACTGCATGTATACAGAATTGCTCTTAAAGAGCAAACATGATGTAGCTGATCTGCTTTTGGCCGTAATAATTAGTTGACCTTCTGTCCGTTTTCAGGGCTCGTTTCACTGGTGCCATTTCCTTACCTCACCCAGCCTCACCAACCCTCCCCAGACCCATTGCCATGAGCGGACACGGCCATCTGTGCTGCAGTCTGGTCCCCTGCTCCTCTCTCCAGTGTGCCATGTACAGCATCGCTCCTTCTACACGCGGTAAAACCAACCAGCCATCTGGCAAGACAGACACCGTGGCCAGGAATTACGGGACGGCATACTGAGGCTCCCTCAAACTAATTTACCATGGCCAGGTTAGCACGGAAAAGGTACAGCAAGATCTAATAATAAACTAATTAAAAGCCCTAGAGAGTTTCAGACTGTCCAGAAGGGATTATTTGCAAAGGCAAACAGTAATATTACAAGTGGGGGGTTGCTCATATAGAGAGCTAAAAAAAGTTAACAAAATAAAAATAAAGAGAGCTAAGGCTTTTTCACAATGTTAATATGAATGTCTATAGACTGATCAAATTAATGATTAAATCATATGGTTTGTTAAGAAGAGAGAGAGGGAAGAACAAATATGATGAGTATAACTGGCATAAAAGTCAGCATCTCCTGCATGTGCAAATGCCACTTTCATCAGAAAATATAAAAATCCAGTTGAACTTTATACTGTATTGGCTGGGGGAAAAAAATAAATCCTCAGCCAATCCTTGTCTACAATGACAGCTGCTTGAAGAGCTAAAATTTCCCATTCGGTGATTATCTGCGAGAAAACCTATTTCACTGCAAGACTGATGGACAGATTGCTCTATTGAACCCCTCAGCGGTACAGGCAGCACTATCAAATACTCAGGTAAGATGGGGAGAAAGACGCTAACAGCATGAAGCAGAGCCCCTGATCTGGAGGAAAAACACAAGGTTTTTACACAAATCTCATAGCACTGGGCAGCCACAGTTTTCACTCCCACATTCAGACAACCTAGTACAAACACTTCACACACACAAAACTCCACCATGAGGCTTGATGAACTTAGACACCATCACAGTCTGTGTTTACAAATGGCCAACGCATAATAATCAGCTTTGCTGCCAGCCCAGGGATTTCGGAGGGGAAGTATTAATCCAGCAAGCTTTGACAGGAAGTTTTTGATGCTAAAATAACAGATCAAATTAG
Organism: Aspiorhynchus laticeps; assembly: GCA_023376895.1. Lineage (NCBI taxonomy): Eukaryota > Metazoa > Chordata > Actinopteri > Cypriniformes > Cyprinidae > Aspiorhynchus > Aspiorhynchus laticeps. The sequence goes on along the minus strand of JALXFT010001478.1, from coordinate 10,730 downwards.
CTTTTTCTAAGTGTAACTCTTCTCCTAATCTGAAGCAAATTTTCAGTCTGAATTGAGAACTTCATGGATATTTTTCACAATGAAATGGCTTTTCACTTGTGATGTGCAGTAAACATACATAAATAAATAAATAAATAAATAAATAAAGCAAAGCTTTATGCTTGACTTAGACAAACAGTGGGTGGCACATCCTCAATAAATACGCAAGGCTGAGGATTTTCAGGGTGCACTGTCATTTACACAGAGAACTGGGCCAGCAAACAAATCTGTTGGAAGCACAATTTAACACACTCGTCAGCTGATATTCAACAGACTTTTTATCACTTAAGAACCCTAAACAATTTTTAGATTGCATATGTAGGGATGCACAATATAGACAACATATACAGGTGTAGTGTGGAGGTGTTCACATATTTTGAGGTCACATCCCCTTCTGTGGTCTGAACACACCTGTAGGTGACTAGTCAGGTTGATGCTTTTGTTGTTCTTCTCAATTCCGCTACAAGGGAGAAGAATGGACAGAAAGAGAACAAGAAAAGAGGGCAAATGATTGATATGGACACGTCCTGATCTTTCAGCAGACAGCCAACCTCATTAAGCTCTCTGTGGGTGTCACTTCCTGTGGAGGACCCGAAGAGTACATCCGGCATATGCCTGCATCATTCTGACTAAAAAAAAAAAAGAGAGAATATCACTAAACTAACCCATTATAAAGTCACCCACTTTGAAATATTAAAATAAGGACACCCACTAAAAATAAGGACATTTTAAAGGCCCATTTACAGCAAGAAAACTAACTATAAAGATAACTGGAATGATAAATTAGCATTCACACAACTAATTATAAAGTTATGTTTATTATAAGCATTTTGTCTGCTGCTTTAAAAGGATAGTTCACCCAAAAATTTAAATTCTGTTATTAATTACTCACCCTCATGTCGTTCCAAACCCTTCATTCATCTTCGGAACACAAATTAAGATATTTTGGATGAAACCCGAGAGCTTTCTGACCCTGCATAGACAGCAATGCAACTAATATGCTCAAGCCCCAGAAAGGTAGTAAGGACATCGTTAAAATAGTCCATGTGACATCAGTGGATCAACCGTAGTTTTACGAAGCTACGAGAATATTTTTGTGCACAAAGAAAACAAAAATAATGACTTTATTCAACTATTCTTCTCCTCAGCATCATCAGCCATTCATGATAGTACCATGACGCAGAAAGCTCTCAGATTTCATCAAAAATATATTTTTTTGTGTTCCAACGATAAGCGAAGTGGAACGACATGAGGGTAAGTAATCATGACAGAATTTTCATTTTTGGGTGAACTATACCTTTAAATGCTGGATCTCTTTAAAGCAGGATGGATTCTGATTGGTTGTCAATGTTTTTATCCTTCACCAAAAATTGGTCTGATTCAAACGATATTGTTCCTCTGTGTCACTATCATTATAGTGTGGACTTACCTATTCTCGAAGAATTAGAATAATTATTAAAACTTTATAGTTATTGTTATCATCTTTTTAATGTTATGGCTGATAACTGATAAATGGCTGATATCAAAATATAGATTTTGTCTTAAAAAAACAAAAATATTCAAATATATAATTTGTGTGTGCTACAAGTGAATTTAGAATTAATTAACCTTCCTACCCACCTATCTATCTATAAATAATCGGCAATAACGTGGGCAGTCTATCTATAAATAATCACCAATCGTGGGCAGTCGTGACCTAATGGTTAGAGAGTCGTACTCGTAACCCAAAGGTTGCGAGTTCGAGTCTCAGCAGGAATTGTAGGTGGGGGGAGTGAATGCAGCGCTCTCTCCACCTCAATACCACGACTGAGGTGAGACCCTTGAGCAAGGCACCGAACCCCCAACTGGTCCCCGGGCGCCGCAGCATAAATGGCTGCCCACAGCTCCGGGTGTGTGTTCACGGTGTGTGTGTGTTCACTGCTGTGTGTGCACTTTGGATGCAGAGCACAAATTCTGAGTATGGGTTACCATACTTGGCCACATCACTTTCACTAACTAACATGGTATATTTTCCAACCACGTGTTATGTATTCAAGAGGGCATGCACTGACATTCTACAATTCCACATTTGCATTCAGCAGATCTTCGTCTTATCCAGTCCTATGACTGAGCAAGAAGAACGAGATGGTAAAAGAAAGAGAACGATACAGATCGGAGAGAACGGATAAATAAACGAGCGTGGAGCCAGAGAGCAGGGACACGAAGGGAGCGTATCAGAATGTCACATTCCCATGCTGGAGATAACAGCTGGCATTGGAGCTGTACTGCCAGTGTGGGGTGGGACAGTGATACCATCACCTGCCTTCCAATCATAAAGATCTACAGTCTCATAACAACATCATCAACACAGAAAGTGAAGGAGAAAGAGAAAGTGAGAGATTTTTTTTTCCTAGACAGATATATAGGCAAACTAATAGTAATAATATTCCACAAAAATAAGTCTGAAGAAATATCTACCATACCTTCATCTGCCTCAAAAAAGGCAAACGGCATTGCGAGTCTAAACAGGCATGCAACCATTTCACATGCACAGGCATCTTTCTCCTTTCCTTACATTCCACAAATCTCCTTTCAGATGTCTTTATTGATTAAAGATAAAATAACCACAGGGCTTTCATAGAGAAAGGCATCTTAAAACTCTCTAGGGAAATGCTTTAAAGTCTCTTTGAACAGGCCAGCAATGTCTCTAATATGCATCATAATTAATGATCAAAAACAACATTACAGAGCTTGATCTGTTTAATTCTGCTGTACTGTCGGCGCCAGCGGACGAAACTGACATCATATCTCTCCTCCACATGTTGTTTTCAAAATGAAACTTGATCAAATGAACAAAACAGGGATTCTGGCTGGTGACCACCTGCAGTCAGGCTGAGCCGATTGTCCTCACAGCTCCGGGATGATGTTTACAGGCATGTGAGGTAAGCTGACAGGCGGATCACCCCCTCCTCCCTCGGAGGAGACTATAGCACTGGCTGCTTAGAAAGCAGAAATGAGATTAGCAGGGCGCAGAACGGCCTGGTGCCTATTGTCTGCCCATTGTATGCCTGCATTATCGCACCCACTCAGGGTGCTGATGGGTCCACGGTTAGCCGTCGTTCTGCTGACGTATGCTGGGCCTTTGTGTGCCAGGTACGAGTCCCGAGATGGTGCGTCTCTTTCTCATGATGAGCTAACAGAGTCAAACAAACACAAATGAAGACATAATATATGCTTCTATTGTTTTTATATAAAGCTAAATATAACTACTCTAACAATACCTTAACACTAACTTAAACTCAATAAAAAAAATAAAAAAAAATTAAAATCACTACTTTTGAGGACATCCTCAAATGGATGTTTTTTTTGTTTTGTTTGTTTTTTCCAGATCTAGTTGTCTTCCCCAAAATATAGCTTGTCGAAGTATAAATATAACAATATAATATTATAACAAATATAATACGTTTATAATATGGATGGGGATATTGACATTTGGTGGATATGATAAGCCAACAATTATTTTCATGTTATGGCCAGTAACAAATAAATGCCAAACAAATAAATAAAAAGGGATAGAACAAGGGACAGAACTGATACAACGACAGAAAGCTAGAACAACAGAATGAAAGATAGATAGAACGATATAATGATAGATAGAACGATAGAACAAACGATAGAACGAACGATAGAACAAACGATAGAACAAACGATAGAACGATAGATAGAACGATAGATAGAACGATAGATAGAACGATAGAACGATAGATAGAACGATAGATACTGTAGATAGAACGATAGATACTGTAGATAGAACGATAGATAGATAGATAGATAGATAGAACGATAGATAGATAGATAGAACGATAGATAGATAGAACGATAGATAGATAGAACGATAGATACTGTAGATAGAACGATAGATACTGTAGATAGAACGATAGATAGAACGATAGATAGATAGATAGATAGAACGATAGATAGATAGAACGATAGAACGATAGATAGATAGAACGATAGATAGATAGAACGATAGAACGAACGATAGATAGAACGATAGATACTGTAGATAGAACGATAGATAGAACGATAGATAGATAGATAGATAGATAGAACAATAGAACGATAGATAGATAGAACGAACGAACGATAGAACGAACGATAGAACGAACGATAGATAGATAGACAGATAGATAGATAGATAGATAGAACGATAGATAGAAAAATAGAATGATAGATAGAAAAATAGAATGACAGACAGACAGATAGATAGATAGGGTGTAAATTGGACACTTCATCATGATACGATATGATACAGATTATCACACCCAGCGATACAATACTTGCCGATACTGCAAAAAATTCTATGATATGATTCGATTCAGGAATATATCGATCGATATAGTGATATGATATTACGTACCTATTTTACACACCCAGCTACATTTGTATTAACTCGCAACCAAAATATACAACATGAACATTTGTCTGAAATTTCCAAATCCTGTACCCCAATTAGGACATTCAAAACAAAAAATAGGCCTACACCTTTTTTTCTTTCTTTAAAGGGGTCATCGGATGCAAAATTCACTTTATAAGTTGTTTGAACATAAATGTGTGTTGGAAGTGTGTGTACACATCCATCCTATAATGATAAATATCTACCCAGTTATTTTTTTAAAATCCCTATTTTAAAATCCCCTTTCTCAAATCAGGCTGTTCTGAGATTCCTGTCAGAATGGCGTAGTTCTGTACAGGCCCCTCCCACGATAGTTGATTGACAAGACCATCTTACCTTAGACCCACCCTGAGTGAGCTGTCATCCATCACTCCGGTGCAGGGGAAGACAAGATGTCTCAGATTAAGTGATTGAGGTGTTTTTGTTGTTGGATGTAATAATGAATATAGCCGTCGTCATTTACTCACGACATCTGAGCCGCTGAAGACGCAGAGGATTAACGTTACTTTCGTTTTTGAAGGGAATGTGCCGATCCCGATCTGCCTAAATGCGTCTATGTAAAAAAATGTATAAAAAAAAAAAAATTGTATAACCTGAATGCACTGTAAGTCGCTTTGGATAAAAGCGTCTGCTAAATGCATAAATTTAAATGTAAATGTATGTTAGCGCAATCTACAGAAGAAGTGAGTATAAGGTTTTTTTATGAATCTTTGCAAATCACCTTTCCTAATAATGTGCTAGTTAGCCAGTTTTGCGGCTAAAGTAAACAGTACTGCTTGTCACCCCACGGAAGAGAGGGGCGGGGTCATAATAAACACGTTAATGCAGAAAAAAAATTTAAAAAAATAAATTACAAAAATAAAGCTGGACGGACGTATGGATGGATGGAATAAAACAACTCAAAAATAATAAAATAAAATATTCACTATCAGCCAGTTAAAAAAATTACAATGACCAATACAGTGATTACATGTTGTGCATCTCCACTTTATAATACCCATCTCACTAAAACATCCTACGCATTATATGAAGGGTAAACACACTTCAATTTCAAAGCCATTTTGTGGGCTCACAAAACAATCTGACGTCTATTCCAAGAATCAGCTACACACTTTGCTTACCTTGCAGTTTCTACCAGGGGCAGTGCTAAAAAAACCAAACACGTACTAGGATCTGTCTGACAGCTGATGATAAATCGAAGTGTTCTCTATACCTTAAACTCAGGTACTCATGCGCTAGCAAACCCGCACACATCAGCGGTATATGAACATCTTAATTGTGGCCACATGTGCACATGCTGGAGGCTGGGTAATATAAAACTTTGTGGGTTTAGCGTGTTAATTCTCTAACCTGAAATGTCACTGTGTTGGGGAGGGCATTAGATGGCCCCTCAGTCATGGTAGAAAAGCACATTAAGATTTCAAAGCACGACGTCTGTGTAATGATGATTTAGTAGCTTGGGCGAGAAGGCTTCAGATCCACACATCCTTTTAATACTACATAAATGAAGAGGTTATTAAATTATGGTTCTCTAAGCGGACACTGCACACACCCAGTGAAGCTATGGCATACACTGAATTCCAGCAAGATGCTGTATTTGTATGAGGGAACAGTGGTGAATTGTGTGGGTGAACAGCGGTTTACCTGCGCTCAACACTTTATGGTCAGAGACGTTCCTCCAGACTAGGGCTGCACGATATATTGCATGCGATAGTCATTCGCATCTCATCAGTAAAGACGGTTCTGTGCTTAGCCGTAAATCTCCATCACCTGTTTTCAAATGGAGCGGCATTTAATACACAGAGCCGTAGATCACTGACAAGCTACGCAATTTGCGCTCAGAATCGCAGATGAATCGCATGCGATAGTGAACGTGATATTGCGTAGCTTTTCAGTGAACTACGGCTCTGTGTATTAAATGCCGCTCCATTTGAAAACAGGTGATGGAGATTTACGGCTAATCACAGAACCGTCTTTACTGACGAGATGCGCATGACTATCGCATGCAATATATCGTGCAGCCCTACTCCAGACCAAAGGAAACTAACTGTTAGAAAAAAAGCACACATTATATTTGTGTGTGCTTTAAATGTGTGCTTACATGCACTAGTACACAGTCCCGTCGTGCATTAACTCACATCTGAGCAAACATAAGCTATGTGTCAACAGAAGCAGATAGACAGCAGGGAAGAGAGACACCGAGATGTGAGATCAGTTTCATGGTTGATCTCATGATGTGAAGAGAGGCTGTTTGTGACGAGTGGGACGGGGCCGAGAGCCGTGGGAACGGAGCGAGGCCGGTGGAGTTAATGATGATGAGCGACACCTGCACCACTCACCGGTCTCGAGTCCCCACGGAGGAGCTCCGGAAGGATAAAAGGAGGAGCGACGAGAGTGCAAGACGAGAGAGGACCAGGCCTGGACTTTAATTTGTGTTTTGTGTGCGGCAGTCGTCCGTGAGGGGCTGCCGCTTTACTTTTGTGTTTGTTTATTTTATTAAAGTCTTTTGAATGTTCGCCGGTTCCCGCCTCCTTCTTCCCGTTCTATGAACTGTGTTACACTGTTGAATTAATCGGGCATGTTATAAAAATCACAGTTTCTACATGCATATGAGTGTTTCTTCAACTATAGATCTTGCTACATCATTTAATCTAACATATCTTTTTACTGAATGTCATTTCCACTACAGTGTCGTTTCTTGCACATCTCAAATAATGTGTTGAGTATAACAGGATTGTGATGGAAACAGCATTTTAAAAAGCAGACTTCTTTGTATCGTTAATACTAATTTCATAGATAGCATTTTATGCATCAAATAAAATTTAAACATAACTTGACAAACTGCAAATGACACAAAATAAAATGCTTTATTTTCCTTTACTTTATTCACACATCAGGTCTCATATTTACTGACAGTTTTATGTCCATGACAACCAAGTGCAGTAACCTTTCTTTAAAAAATAAAAAGTTATCAGTTGCAAAACTGGTTGTTAAAATGATGTCACAACTGAGGGACAACGATAATTTGTGTAAAAATGTATAAATAATAAAAAATATATAATTTGAATTAAATATAGATAAATAAATAATAAATAAAACTAGAATGTGTGTGTGTGTGTGTGTGTGTGTGTGTGTGTGTGTGTGTGTGTGTGTGTGTGTGTGTGTGTATGTATGTATGTATGTATGTATGTATATATATATATATATATATAATATATAATATATATATATATATATATAATATATATATATATATATATAATATATAATAATTTATTTTCAATGCTCAGTAGTTAATTTATTTAACTACTGAGTCGAATACACTGAAAAAGTTATTAATTGAATTAACTACATTTTTTTAAGGTAAGTGGTTGCAATCAATTTATTTTAGCTACATTTAAATAAATTTAGTTGACTAACTTTCAACATTTTGTTTTAATTTAAATGTAGGTAAAATAACTGGTTACTAAAACACAAAAACCAATCCCAGGACATAAATGTGAGAAAGGTTGAAAAAAACACTCATACATGGAGGATCACAATCTGAGTAATGCCTGACACCCATTGAAAAATATGAAGTAAAAATGCATGGAATTTTGCAGTGGAATGAAAATGTTACCTGTTCACAATAAATACAGATGTCAGATCGGATGCGAGAAGGTGAGGAAAAAAAAACCTGTGCAGCATTCACACAATGCAGCCTGAAACAAACCACAGGCTAGTCTAAACATAACCAGCGAGCAAGCATATCACTTTTAGACTGCTTTTGTGAAATATTTCGATCTCATCCTGTCAAGTATAAGTGCACAATACAACACCCACGCTCCATCAAAGAGTGCAGCATTTCAGCTAACACCACTTTTTCAAGACAACACGAACGTCCTGTCATTAAAACCAAGCATTACAAATATAAGTATCCTATTTATGACCCAGAGCCAGCCTCTCTTATATCCAACAGAGTGATGATAGCCATGTGAAAAACATCAGATCACAAAAGATAGTATCTCACAGATTAGGGCTGCACAATTAATCGAATTTCTAATCGCGATTACGATTATGGATGCCACGATTACATAATCGTTCAAAGCCGCGTTTACAAAAATAAATAATTAAAAATGCCCACTTGCATTATTCTGGGTGCTTAAGAGGTGTTTGCAGCACGGGGTTTAACAAACTCAAACACACTGGATAAAACACATTTAGTCTAACTGATAGTCGTTGTCACTCTGTTGTGCATGATAGATATGTTAAACGTCAAACGTGTAAAAAAGCGGAAAGAAATAGCGATACTCGTTTGAACTGCGCGCCACACTAGAGCTGCACGATTCTGGATAAATTGAGAATCACGATTTTTTTTCTCAAATAGAGATCACGATTCTCCCACGATTCTGAACTAAACAAAATAATGTGTGACAAAATATTAATTGCTGCAGTCTATTTAAAAGTGTTTAATTTAAATGAATTATTAAACATTTTAATATATAATACAGTATGGCCAGGTTTCACAGACGGGGCTTAGACTAAGCCAGGATTAGATCATAGTTCAATTAAGACATTTAAGCAATTTTTATAAACATGCTTAGAAAAACATTACTGGTGTGCATCTTGAGACAAAACAAAGGCACTGATATATTTTAAGATCAGTCCATGCGAGTTTCTTTCAGTTGAAACAGCTCAGATTTACATTTTTGTCTAGGACTAGGCTTAAGCCTTGTCTGTGAAACCGGGGGTATATGTATTTAAAATATAGTGTATTTAATACACCAACTTTTAGAATTAAAGTGATGAAAAATTGGTTTGTATTAATGATTCAATGACTCACTCATACCTCTCTTGTTTCATTAATGGATGAATCAGTGTTTTTGAACGAATCTCGAATGAATGATTCAATAACAAATACATTTTTTAACAGTCACTTGTCGCCACCTAGTGACGAAATGATGCAATCGACACAAACGTTATTTGAAGCGCCAGTTGCTTTCAAAAGATGAGTGGCTCTATTTTGATCGCTACCATAGACATCAATGTTTGTAGCCGAACTATAAACTTTTATCCCAGTATTTCTATGAATGACTGTAAGACAGAAATAATACTGTGTAGTTGAAAAGACTGTTTGTGAAGCTTTTTCTTACCTAAACATGTTAACTGTCTGCTCTCTGGATCAGCAGCAGCGCGAATGCAGATTTGAATGTTCCGGTATGATTTTTTCAAAGTTTTAATAGACACGGGCGAATCGTTGTCATTCAGAAATTAGATCGTGTGGGTATTTGAATCGAGATCGCGATCTTTTAACGATTAATCGTGCAGCTCTACGCCACACTGACCTTTAATCCGCTCGCCTCAAAAGAAACCAGCGCAGCGCGAGCTTAGAGCGTATGCGTTTATTACAGTGACCAGTCGCGATCACGCACTAAACAACGCTGTGAGATCCAGTAACAAGCACTCAAGATCAGCGCAGAGTTCTCCAGAACAAATCACGTCTCTTTAATTTAAACTAGTTTAAAGCCAAATAAATCGGAGCTGTTATTCTCATCAACACTGATGCAGAAAGCAGCAGAAACAGTGCAACCGATCCAGTTAGAAGACGTTTCAATCCACAAATCACCCACATTTACCATAGCTTTCCTGTAACACTAACGGTAACAATGGTACGGTGGCAGAAAAGTAGGATATTCATATTGAGTATTATTATATTATTAATAATGGAATATAATTACATTATTTTGTTAATTATTCTATCAGTTGATGTGGATTTGTAATTGACTGAATGTCTTTAGGCTACTGTTTTTCAATGCAAACACCATAGAAACCATATAGTTAGGCTACTTTTTTACCATGGTAATGAGGTGCTGTACTTTTGGTTAAGTATAAAAGACGAGGCTGTTACAGTTTTCACAATGCTGTCAAATGTACATCTGCATCCCAACTCAAGCTCCTGCTATCTGAACTCAAGCTCCTGTTCTAATGTGCATTTCTAAGAGACAAAATGTGTAATATTACATGTTCATTGCTACCAAATCAGGTGCTGGTGACACTGCTCTTCAATGTTAGTCTGGAGCCCTGATAATATAGATTGTACTGTAAAATGTTAGTATAATTTGAAATTTCGTCTGTTTAATTGTAAATGAAATGTATAGCTTTAGTAGACCATTTTTCTTTTTTTTTCTTTTAGTTTTAGTATTACATTATTATGCTATGCATAATTTTACCTTTTTTTGTTTAAAGAAGAAACCAAACCAATGTATAGTTGACATTT